>JAOPJL010000008.1:16684924-16695228 GCA_027123545.1 Trisopterus esmarkii
CACACACACACACACACACACACACACACACACACACACACACACACACACACACACACACACACACACACAGAAAATCGATCTACAGATAGGAGTAAGTAGCCAGATGTAGATGACAACACACAAATGAATGATACTTGTTGAATGGCCAGGACTGCCGTGTAAATGTTCAGGGTTAATGTTCACGTTTTGCCCCCTGCAGTTTATTAGGATCATGCACCGTCCCTTTTCAATGGTTTTATGGTCGGCATGCCAATTGGGGTCACCCTCCTAGGATTACAGGCTTTAGTACAATAATCTCAGAGTGAGAGTGTGTCTTGCAGATTTTTGCCCTGTCACCCAGTTGTACATTCACAATTAGCCAATTGTGCTGGAATGGTAGGGTGTTTGATGTTTGGGATTTACAGTGTTTTATTCAGAGCATGGATTTATATAATTGGGACTTCATTGTCAATGATTAATGTGTTTATACAGCTCTGGCTTTATTGTCAGATTTGCAGGAGGCAAAGGTGCAGTTTTTTTCTCTCCATGTTCATTGTAATTTGCTCTGCTTTCATCAATGGTTTACTGTATTCTGCCATAAACCTAATGCAGGCTCTGTCTCTGCTCTAAGTTAAAGTTAAAAAGCCAGAAGAAAAACTGGGAGTGCGTATTCTGTGCTTATCTTTTAAAATGAATCCTCTCCATTATCAGCTGCCCATCACTACAATCTGAAATTGTTGTGGATATTATTTGTATATTATTTGTAGATTATCTGTTTCAATCATCACAATTAAGGCAGTAACTCATTATAATAAACATGTCATCTGGACCTAAGCATCAATTCAGAATGTCGAACAGAATCTGAACTAGTTCAAGTTCAAGTTCAAGTTTTTCAGTTAAAAATAGAGCTGCCAACTTTCACGGATTCACCGTGTGACACACTCTTTTGTCTGTTATACACATGCACACACGCCACACATCCAATTTCTCATGGCAATAAATGTTATATAAAACCCGACCTTCAGCCGAGACGCGTACATTCCTTTCCAAAGATTAGTTGATTTAACGTGAATTCTTTCAAAAGATTAGCAATAATGGATCCAACTGATTCCCCCCATGCACTTTATGTAACATTAGCTGGAAATCCACCATCAGTTTGTCCTAAATTAGCAGTTCACTGGACCAAAATATCGCAGCCTATTTAAAGGGTTAGCCTTTTGGTAGCCTACTATGGTGATGCATTGCCAACATGAAGAATTTTTAGGACAGCAATACAGCTGGCGACATATAGTAGAAAGACAGTGAAAGTATAATGAAGGATTTCCGTTAATTCTATCTACCTGTGAGGGACACAAATCCAATAAACTAGCTAGCTAGCTAATGGGCCTGATTTGGGTATCTTCACAATGGCAGCCACCGTGAGTCATATAACCTCTAGTGATGAGGACATTATTTCTGAATTATTATCAAAACATAACAGATGACAGATGGAAATTCAGATAGTTTGCATGGCAAATTGAGTGTCATTTCGAGTTGGTGCATGGTGGTTGGTGCTTTTACTCTTTTATCAACTTTGAAAATGTGCATGACGCTGTTTGTGTGTTTGTTCCTCACCTCCAGAGTTACCATGGACGCAGCGGAGTTCCGTCGCCGGGGAAAGGAGATGGTGGACTTTGTGGCGGACTACCTGGAGGACATAGAGCACAGGCGAGTGTACCCAGACGTGGAGCCCGGGTATCTGCGCTCCATGATCCCCTCCGAGGCCCCGCTGGAGCCTGAGAGCTACGAGGACGTCCTCAGGGACGTCGACAGGGTCATTATGCCCGGAGTGAGTTCACACGTAGATTTGGTCTATTGCATTTTATATAAAAGGTTTTGGCTTAGTTATCCATGCTATAAAACTGAATTTGATTGTTCCCATCTTATCTAAGTAAGAGTTTGATCATTACTTATGTTTATTCATATGTTCCCCTGAGATGGGGTGATTGTAATGGCATCTTTATCTTTGTTATAACAAAGTATTTTTTAAATGGTTCACTTTGAACTTCTTAGATAAATAGAGTGGCATTGTTGTTCTTTAAAATTATTTCTTCATACATTTTTCAAACTGAGCATTCAAGGGAATCTAGCATTTATAAAAGGTCTGGCCACATACTTACAAATATCTCCACCATAATGTACTTAACCTTCAATAATGAAAAAATTAATCCAAATACCAAAAAAGAACAGATGTGGCTAATTTGAAAATGTAAAGTTGACAGAGTATCCCTCACCATCTCACGGTTGTACCATCTCACAAAATGTTTTGTGAATGGAAGTCTGGATAGGGGGTTGATTGGCTGGGTATAGTGGATTACTACTATGAGAAGCAGGGAGGCAAGCAGCCTCTGGCTTATACACACAAACACACACACAAACACTTATACACACACACACACACACACACACACACACACACACAGGAAAGCAGATTTAATACGATGGAACCGTCAGTCAAACAGTACTGTAGACCAATTTTCTCTAAATATAGTTTAATGTTTTCTACTGGGAATACGACAATTGGCAAATTGAATGAGCATGATATGCGCTCTGCCGCAGTTTACATTTAAGAGCATAGCTTCAACCAGAACACAAAAAATGAACAAAACAAGATTCATTTGTAGTTTGATCATGGGAGAAGGTGACTGCAACACATAAAACACCAACGCCACATACTCAAAGTATGTCTCCATCTTTTTTTGACACTTCTCTTGTTGTTTTTCCAGATAACCCACTGGCAAAGCCCACACTTCCATGCCTATTTCCCAAGTGCCTCTTCCTACCCGGCATTGTTGGCGGACATGCTCTGTGGAGGCCTAGGGTGCATTGGATTCACATGGGTAAGGCAGAAACACCCATGCTACGTGAAAAAAAGCGAGATTATGAAAATGAACCACCCTAAAAAACGGACCCTCCCTTTCTGCTCCCTTTCACCCATTGTATGTGGGCGACGAGATGATGAGGATGTGTGTGCGAATTTCATTGTCAGGCAATATTGAATGGTCAGCAATTTTCCAGGAGCAACCTAAAATCTAGTGGTCTCGTACAGGCTGGAGCATTCCAAATTCTCAACAAGAATTTCACTTGCTTACAGTTGACTGCCATTTCTAACAGATAACACTCAAATGTTTCTTCTTAAATCCTAATTACAGCACCTTTAATCAAACAAAGTCACACAGACAAGATGTATACATTTTTATACTGTACTTTTTGGTTGTTTAGGCTGCTAGTCCTGCCTGTACTGAGCTGGAAACAGTGATGTTGGACTGGCTGGGCAAGATGCTCCAGCTTCCAGAAGTCTTTCTGGCAGGAACACAGGGTCAGGGTGGAGGAGTCATTCAGGTCAGTCATCACAGCATTGTTTTCTCTGTTCGACATTTGTTTAATGTCAAAAGGTAAGTGGGATAAACCGGCCCATACAGGTCAAAGCAGTTTATATTGGCCCACATGCAGCTTAGGCTGCTGATTTTACTCTGGTACCAATAACCATCTCTCTTATGCAGTTCTGTTTTGCTGTTTGCCTTGTTTACAGAAATGGTTCAGATTCAGAATGATGGCTCAACCGCAAAATATTTTCCTTCATAGCAAAACCATATAATATCACCACTAAAGACGAAACCAATTTTAAGGTTGAATGCTCACTTGTTAATTATTATAACTGTTGCAATCCTACAACTTGCACATCTCAGCCAAGCCCAGCATTACCCAGGCAGGAAGTAAAATCACCAACCTAACACACATTATGCATTATTACAAGCTTGATTGGACATCAAGGCACCGTGAAGGTTGTTCCATGCATGGTAACAACGTGAGCGCGTTTACGAAAACCACCTGTATTGATTTGTCCTTTCTTTCGCATTGCGGAAATTGGCAGGAAATTGCCTTTTAATATGTCAGCCACAGACGCCGGCTGCCTTTTAGCGCCGCTGGGATTGTTTTGTGCTGTGAAGGGGCTGAGGATGAAGGTCGCTTGACACAAACACGGGAAACCCAGGCAGCTGGGCCTCACCGCCTCCCTCTGCGTGTATGCAGGTGCCTGTTTTGTGCTAAGTGGCGGGGCGTGAGTGAGCACCCTGATGACAGATCATTTCATGTCAAGTTATTGTCGCTGTGTGTGCGCACACCCAACCTTTACCCTCACACTGCGTGGAAGTGTGTGTCTGTGTGTGTGTGATTGCTTAGGTGTGAATGTGTTTATATGTGTGTCAACCATCCCCCCACCCCTCCACACCACCTTTCTGATGCTGCCTCTCTTTTTTTAAGTGCAGATCGCTATGGCAACAAATGGGCCTGCTCCCACTTCAGCAGTGCTAATGAGCGTTGTAGCAGCGGTGCGTTGTGACTGCCTCACATCAGAGGGGTTATTAGCTATAGCTATCGCTAACGCAATTCAACCTGTTGAAAGGGGCAAGCACGGGTCTGTGACACGAGGAGGCTCAGAGTTCCCTCTGCAAGCAAAGTGTAGTGTGTCTTGGGGTGGGAAGGCTGGAAAATGATGAAACACATACAACTGAAGGAGGTGTTATTATGTATTAGTTAAGGGTGTCTTTGTCCGTCATCTTCAGCCAGTCGCCAGTTTCTTTGCCTACACACCTGTTGGTGATCAGTCTTGTCAGTCTCCAGTATATAAACGCTGGTTTTCCAGTCACTCCTTGTCAGACCGTTATTTTCACCTCATGGAAGCTACGGCACTGAGAGATTCTCAGCAAGGTTCCATTTCCATTTCTGCCTGTCTGACTACCTGTCTGTGGCCGTCCTCTTGCCTGTCTGACTACCTGTCTGTGGCCGTCCCCTTGCCTGTCTGACTACCTGTCTGTGGCCTTCCTCTTGCCTGTCTGACTACCTGTCTGTTGCCGTCCCCTCGCCTGTCTTTCTCTTGCGTTTTGGGTCCACTCGCCCCCAGAATCTGAACAAAATGTTTCTGAGCAAGCGGGTGGCTGCCTAGGTAAATATTTGATTTTATCATTGATCCACCGTGGTAATTTATCCCGACAGCTAAGAAGTCATGATTGATCTTTCCTGTCTGAGTTTTGCTCAAAGACACAAATTAAAGACTATCTGCTTCTCTGTCTGATTTGAATGCTTTATTGGTTTATGGATTATTTATTTAGTTGATATTATTATGTCAAAACATGTCTTGTTAATGTTTATTCCCTTTCCTCTAGGGTACAGCTAGTGAAGCGACTCTGATGGCGTTGCTTGCTGCTCGCTGCAAAACAGTGAAATGTGTCCAAGAATCCAATCCTCAACGATCGGAGGCTGACATTATCTCCAAACTCATTGCCTACACCTCTGAAGAGGTACGGTTTCTATTTTATTTGGAGTCTAAAAATTGTATAGTGTCAGTTTTACGAAGATACACCGAATCTTGTAAGATACACGAAAGTAAGATAGACCGAAGCTAGTAGTATGTCGATTCTGACATTTAAAAACGTATATTTGCGTGGAGTAAGCAGTGTCTTTTTAGCTTGACACAGTGTGGTCTAGGGGGAGCTGCAGTGTGTCTGCACCCTTCTATAGTAATAGTCAGAGAGCAGGTCAGGGTTAAACAGAGAGGATGGGTCACTGGCTGGCTCTAATCAGGTTTAATACAAGACCAGCTCCGTGATTGGATTAGAGCATCGCCTGGGGGCCGTACAGACCTTTACAGAGAGAGATGCCTTTTTTCCACCAACCATTCAAGTACAATGCTCACTAGCTTACAATTTCCAAGGCTAAAATTATAACATTATTTACAATTGTGCACCACCACTAGAATTGTAATTCATCATACTCATTTCTTCACCAACATCTCAGAGTGGTTTCTCACCACCATTCCCAAATATGAGTGACAGACTAAATGAAGCACCTCACCCTTGGAAACATAGAACATCCAAAAGATGACCCTAACCTGGAATCTCTGGTCCTCCCCTTCCTCCTCAGGCCCACTCCTCAGTGGAGCGCGCCGGCCTGATTGGTGGAGTGGGGATAAAGATGGTCGCCACGGATGAGCACTTCTCTGTCAGAGCGGAGACACTGGAGAAGATGGTGGCCGAGGACAAGGCCGCTGGATTCATCCCCTTCTTTGTAGGGGAACGTTCACACAGTGTGACGCATCCATGCACACACACTGTGTTATATCACTGATCAAATACGCCACCAAAATGCAACGATTTGATAGGTTTTGGAAGTTACAGAATCTGGAAGTCTTCAGACTCTGTAACATATGGGCGCATGGCCAATCTGCTCCCCTAAATATGTTTTTTTTGAGTACCGATGTACCCATGATGAAATCCTTGTTTAATGAGAAACACATCCATGGCACTCTCTCGCTAACAGCTGGGTCAAAACCTGCAAAGCTACCCAGAGCTGGAGTGAGGGGAGGGGGACACTCCCTGAAACGGTGCTGCTCGTAAAAAAGGAAACGAGTCTGACCAATAAAAATAAAAAACAGGCGCAGAGCAGGGCGAATTAAAAGCACCACAGGATGCCTTGCCTACCATGGCAACGGCTGGGATGATGATGATGACACACTTCCTGGCGGTGACTCAGCGAGCGGGGACGAAGCGGGCTCTCAGGCCAGAGGACTCTTTGTTGTGTGGCACACGTTATTGTTTCGGCCACGGCTAATGACAGCAGATATTGTAGACCCCCTCGCAGATCCCTATCAGAGAGGAATACGCTGTGGAGTAATTGCTGCCTGGGATCCCTTTGGCCAAGCACTACAGCTCTGAATCACGTGTCATTATGGGGCCACGCCAATGCCCGTCTGACTCCAAATGAGAGTGGGGATTTATGGTTTTGTCTGGTAGATCTCATATGTATGATATTATTAATGCTAGGCTACATCCAAGATGACGACTTTGATAAGACTTTAATTTTGCATGGATCTAATGCGTTAGAAGAGCATCAGAACAATGATATTGCATATGACCTTGACATGAAAAAAGAAGGTAATGTTCTGCATGTTCAGTAGCCTTTCATTTAGTCCTCCGTGACGGTATCTGAATCCCCTAAGGGTTGCTGAAGAAAGTCAAACTGTTGAGCACCGTTTCAAAACATTACATTTACATTTACGGCATTTAGGGCACTTTTGTACAAAGTGACCAACAACAAGTACATTTGTCAGAAGAAAGTGAAAAAATATATTGCTGTTGGTACAGTCAGGATGTTCATAGAACCAAGTGCAAAGCACCAACAATCCCTAGGTTAACCCATTCCCCGTATACAACAAAGATAGCTAGGATAAGATGCTACATAACTAAGTACTACAACTAAATACGACATAAATGGTTGCCTTGAGTTCCATATACACTACTATTCTTTATAATGAGGCAGAGATAGAAGTGCCTACATGAAAGTTGTCCAATTTGACAAGTCATTTGTGTAAATTCTGCTTTCTCTGTGTCTTTCAGTTCTGCGCAACTCTTGGCACCACTCCCTCTTGTGCGTTTGATAAAATCACTGAGCTCGGACCACTATGTGAGTAAGACCCCTAGCAAATCCAATCAAGGGGACCCCAGCTTGTGTTCCCGGTTCTTAGCAGGGCTCTGACTTCTCAGCCTCCTTGTGAACACGCTCTGTAATCCTCCATGAAATAATGGACTGATTGTTTGGCCATCTTGCATTTGTTGAATCAAAGGCTGCTTGTTTATTTCAGCAGATTTGAAGAGAATTTGCAATCGCTTACGTTGATTCTTAAAATAACGTTTTTCTCATTGTTCCTGCTTGTTCGCTACAGGTAATGCCGAGAACATCTGGATGCACATCGACGCAGCGTATGCTGGAAGTTCATTTATATGTCCAGAATTCAGGCCTTTGTTGGATGGTGTCGAAGTAAGTCCAATTCGACATATAATTGATCTTCTAAGCGTTTAAAAAATTTGTATTCATGAACGTATGCACAGAGCGAGAAGATACAAACACATGCATATTAACATCTGGTGGCTTACATTTGCATGGTATGACGTTAATGTCAACCAACAAATGGGCATGAGTAACCGATAACCACAGCCAGAGAGAGAGAGCGATGTGCCTTTTAGAGGCAGCCATTACAGCTGCAGCTCCAAGACCGACAGAGAGGCACATGAAGCAATAGATGAGAGCAGGAGTAATTTCCTGAGGCCGAGTTAGACCTTTAGATAAGGTCTTTCCCCTTCCTCTTCAGAAAAGTATCACTGTTTGTTCAGGGGGGAGAGATAGAGAGAGATGGAGAGAGAGGCAGAGAGACACACATAGAGAGAGACACAGAGAGAGGTAGAGAAAGAGAGACAGAGACAGAGAGAGAGAGACTTAGAGACTAATCCAGTCCAAACAATTCAGTCCTTAGTGTTATTTGGTGTAGCATGGAAGACCAAATAATTAGAATTGGTCCGTCAAACATTGAGACTACAAAGGAAAAATGCCCTGTGGAACATAAAGGGTCACCTCAGAATTGACGGGCAGCTGCCTTCCTCTCCTCCTCTCCTCCTCTCCTCCTCTAGTGCTGGTTGCTAGGATATGAGTGATGGGCAGGCAACAGACCCCCCCTTTGAATCTGTCAGCATGGTAACTGCCAGCCAGGAGTGCCGTATTGTCTCTTGGCCACCGGTTATTTAGATAGATAGATCGTTTTTTTTGCGAAGGCAGATGGAGAGGAGGATATTAGAAAGGAGATAGTGATCAAATTACAGCAGGTTGCAAATACGGCGATTCCTCTTTCTTTGAAGGAAATCCCGCTCCGGCGAATGAGGCTTTTCATGGGCTGTTTTTGAGGCTTTGGTGTGTAGATGTGGCTCTTTTTTATGTATCAAAACAAAAACACGGCTGTTTTAGAGTAGATAATGACTTGCTGGAGAAGGCCTGCCTCTCTGCGAATTGGTTAGTTTTGAAATGCAAATGATGACATTTCTAACTGGAGATTCAAGTAATATATATTTGGAATGGAATAATTGTAGACAAAACTCACTCATTGACTATTTCAAGGATTGAGAGACAGGCGAGACCTGGTGGATATATATATATGAACAAATATGAACAACTATCTGAATACATATGTCGGTATATAAACCGGCTTATTTATTCTTAATACAATATCGGAATAAATAAAACAACTAAAATGTAGATTAAATGTCATCTAAATGAATGCCAAGCCTTCTGGAAGTATTTTGTGAACTAATGTTTATCATCCTTCCTTTCATTTTATTCATTTTAAAGTTTGCAGATTCATTCAACTTCAACCCCCACAAATGGCTTTTAGTCAACTTTGACTGCTCTGCCATGTGGTAAGTCACCCTAAAAAGTGTATACATATATATATATATATTTGTGCATCTTTTCATTTACTTAATCTAGCTACAACCACTGAGTCATCAGGTAAAAAAGAGAGCAGTAAGCCTCCCATCTGCTCCTCTGTCAACAGTTCACAATGAAAAATCAAACACCTCTTGCTTCCTAAGCTAGGCGGCTAAAACAAAACCACCCGATTTGGCACATAGGAAATGAGAGCCACAAGGCTAATATTGGCAACGGGTAAAGTACATTAGTATTTATGACTTTCACCTTGGCGGTGTCATTTCAGGTCACATTTAAAATTTCAAAAGGTTGAAAGGGAAATCTGGAAGCAGTCCATATTTTCTCGAATTGGCCTATATTAAAGATAACATTTCTTCCCCCACATGCTGAGCTGAGTTTACAAACTGTAATAAGTGATGTATTAATGGCAGCATTGGAGGATAACAACTTACTGTATTTACTTTTCGTTTCCATTACGTATGTTATCTAGCACAGTATCTAGTATCTAGCACAATTATAAATATATATTTATATAATATATTTAAACTTCATATATGATTTAATGTGTTATATTCTATCATACATGAACTGTTCCCATTGGACTTGAATGTTAATGGATGCTGTTACAAAACACATGGAAAAAGGAGTGTGTATTTTACTGACAGTGATTCTAAGTAGAGTTGGCATCATCTTTATCTTTTGCACACGAGGTGCAATTGATGTCTGACACACTTAAGATCACGTTGACACTTTCACTTATGATGAGAAAAATGTATGAACATATGTTGATCTGTCTATTTGTGATGTACAATGCATCCCATGTCCATTTGACCATGTTGGTTGGTCTTTCACTTTGACACAGCTAAACTCAATCTCTGTAGATAACGATAATACAGGATTGATCCCTGCTAAATATCTTCCTTATATTCAGTTATCCAAGAAATCAAATAATAGATAAAAAATAAATTAATGTGATTCTTAAAGATTGTTTTTTTTTTAATCTAATAAAAAGAAAATATCTTGTGAAAGCA
>JAOPJL010000008.1:16697627-16718923 GCA_027123545.1 Trisopterus esmarkii
TATAAGCTATATATATATATATATATAGATATATAAAGCTATATATATATATATATATATAGCTATCTGAGGCCGAGATAGCTTCACCCAGCGGGACATGACGTGTCCTTCTCTGTCGTGACACAGGGTGAAGAAGCGAACTGACCTGATAGGAGCATTCAAACTGGACCCGGTCTACCTCAAGTACGACAACCAGGAGTCAGGTATGTGCCCACCGATCAGACTCGCCAATAATATCCAAAGTTATCTCAAATCTGACGGCCGACCAGCTAAAATCAGGGCCACCGCATCGCTTCACGTTGTTCCGCGCCGCACTTATCTCGATCAATCGTATTGCTGGAGGCGGGGATCTGGACACGCGTGATTGACAAATACAGCACTACAGCACTAGTTGACTGCGAGTACCTTTCTTTAAAGGTTTAAAATTAACGTCTTGCAGACTGTAGAAACACGCTTATAAAACCAACTTCTAAGTGATTCATCCACTCGCACAAATTAGTTTTCTTTCATTGGAAATCTGTAACTCTGTAAGAAACCAGGAAACGGCTTAGCTCCGCCCCTTTCCGTTCTTTGTTTCCTGCCCAGGCTCTACTATAGATTCGACTTCAACATAGTAGGACTGCTCGACCTTATTGCAGCGTAGTTTTTTCTGAAATACATTCACACACCCGGTCTTACCGTTCTTACATTGTCTGACTTACTTTGGTCTTATTTATAGTTTTGCAAGTTGATCAATGAAACCATCCTTCATGATTCTAAAAGGAACCAGCCATGGCAGGGCAGCTATAGTGCTGAGTAGGACCACTGTTGGATGTAGCTAGGGATTAATTCGTAATCCAGCGCAGTGTGAGTGTGAGGTGGGTGTTAAAGGGTTTACGATCTGAGTGGCAGCTTAGGCGGATAAGCAAATTATGTTTACACACAAGACAAGTCTAGCAAGTCGTTGTCCACATTTCATTCACGACCCAACCGTGTTTGTGATGGGTGATTATTATTTGAATATATAAAGTAAATAAAAGCAAACATAACTAGATAAATATACCCAATTCTAATCGTGTGTGCATGCAGGCGTGTGTGCATGTGTGTACAGAACGTGTACAGAACATCACTTACACACGTGTGCGCGTGTTTGTATATGTGTGCGTGTGAGAGTTCGTGTCTGCTGTCGCCTCCCCGCTCTCTCCCCCGGCAGATGTGCTGAGAGATGCACCGTAATCTATTTGACAGACAGACGCGAGCGATGAGACAAAAAGAGTCCACCTCTTCCCATTGTAGGCCCCTCACGACTCCTGGCACACAGCATCTGAGCTCTCCCACCTAATGAGTGGTTGTGGGGCGGCTAGCTTCGGGGGGGCCTCTCAGTCGATCCGTTGCCTAAGAACCGAGCTGAGCTAGCCCACGACAGCGGTCGAGATGTGTGTGTGCTCGGTGCTAATCGACTTGCTACTACTAACAACTGCTAATTTTTTTTAACAGCACAAATCATACTGAATCGGGAGAGGTTTAAAACCGTTTTTGAGTAACACATTTATAATCAGTCAATGATCAAGACATGTAATTGGAGTGTAAATAGGCATAAAAAATATAGCTATTCGATATTCGAGGGGACGTTCCCTTCGGCTCTCCCTACAGAGGTCCGGGCTAAGCCCCGCATGCCCTCAAATTCGAGTCGTCCCCTGGGTTTAACCAACCACTGATCCTGTGGAACAGTCCTGGGTCATGTATGAGAGGGTTCCTCCGGGTTACGGTGGTGATTCAATGCACCATGAGGGATTTAGATTGCTTTGCTTTGTTAAGGTGATGTTGAAGCCGGATGTTCCACATTTGTTTTGTTGACTTATGTTGAGCGTGCCATCCATGATCCAGTTTTGTTGTTTATTTTTAGCTCAGGTGGGCTTCTGTACTGGGGTGTGATTCATTCCTGTTTAGAGAGAAACGCATCTGTTTGTTCACTTATGTTCAAGAAGATGAAATCCAGGGTTTTATTGTTATCTGACGGCTTTCCATTTATAGTAAAACAATATCCAAAGGACGCTATGAAGCTGAGAGCGTCCATGTGTGTATCATTATTGTATATATACATTTTTAACTAATTGTTTTTTCACAATAGGTCTGGTTACAGATTATAGGGTAAGATACAGTTATATTACCAGTTATTCCAGAGAGTGGCTTTGGTTTCCTGTTAAATATTGTGTTTTTGCTTTTCTCTCCACGTTTCCTCTCGACATATCTCCTCCTCTCCTCCTTTCCTCTCATTACCTCCTCTCCTATTCACATCTTTCCTCTCTACATTCTCCTCCTCTCCTCTCCTCCTCCCCTCTTCTCCTCCTCACCTCACCTCACCTCTCCACATCTTTCCTCTCTACAAATCTCCCCTCCTCTCCTCTTCTCCCCTTTCCCTCCTCTCCTCTCCCCTCCTCCCCTCCTCCCCTCCTCTCCTTTGACTCACAGCATTGGGGCATTCCACTGGGCAGGCGTTTCCGCTCACTCAAGATGTGGTTTGTGTTCCGCATGTACGGGCAGAGCGGCCTGCAGGCCTACATTCGTAAGGTACGCTACCGGCCAACACTGAAACAACAAAAAAATATATATTAATAACAAAAAATATTAATACAACAGCACCGTTCACTGATATTCATGTCTTTTGAGATTGAGGTTCTGATATTACTAGAAGTAGGGATCTCAAACATGACCGGCTTGGATAAAAGGCCATTGTGCGTGTCTTTTCTGGACCCTCAAATCCTTCTTTCTCCCACTTCATCATCCTCACTTAATGACTCCTGTCTCCCTCTTGCCATCCCCACTTAATGTTCTTTCCTTGTAAAAAAAACAACAGATGCACAATCTCAAATTCGCAATAGAGAGGACAATGAGTTGGAAAATGGTCTCCACAAATGGCAGGTTGAGACACTGAGAGACTACCGATGTTTGTTTGAAGCTTTCTATTTTTATTGCCAAAAAAAATAATTTCCAATGAACTGATTAGTGGTGTATATCGCGAAAAGGGTTTTTCCAAAAATTTCCCCAAAAAATAAAATGTGGCGGTTAAATATGAATCACGAGCAGCTATAAAATAGAAAGAGGGAAAGCAGGAAGTATGGCCTTGAGACTCATCAGCGCTCCCCAAGATGGAGTTGTTTTGGACCAAATGTTTTCAAGGGCAATGGTGATTCACTAAAGATCGTCGTAAGATTGAATGGCAGCTGTAAAAAGTGGGCTTTGACCCATCCACGTAGCCAGCCCCTCCTGCTGTTTTACTGCATCTTCCTCCCCTCCAGCCCCTACCTCTTCATTCAAATCAGCCTGGATTCTCCATGATGAATCATGTACACGTAGCGTCTTCCGTAGCCATCCACGGCGCCTCTAGCCACAGTTTGTGTCATACCACATTTATCTAGCAAAATTGGACGCAAGAGGAAACAAAAGTAGACATCCATGGCAAACGGTTACACAGCCCTCGTCTTACAGGGACAAGACAGACAGCCCACGGCGCCTGTCAGGGCAAATAATACGACGTAAATAGATATATGTTTACTTACACCCACCCACCATATACTCATGGCGTGTGTAAATGTGATGATGTTTTTATCTCTGATCAGTATATATAATTATTAATCAACTCTTGTACTACTATCATTTGTGTCTTTTAATCCCATATGGGTTGGCCCCTTATAAGGTGGACGGACACTCAAATGAAATCCATCCATTGACACAAAAGCATATGCATGCAATGCATGTGCTTTATGCTTTTGTGCCTGTAATGACCCCCTCGTTCAATCTAAAAATGAAACAAACTGGACTTGCATGGACAGAACAGCTTTTAGATTTGTTGTCACACCCTCACAATTATCAGATTATTTTAAAAGAATAATTAATTCAACCACAACCATTTGCACCCTTTTCCTCCTTTAATAAGAGGAAGAGACGTTTTGTGTAATTGTATTGTCTGGACACCTCTCATACTCTCATACTACAGCTGTAAACTAGTTCTGGCTATTGGTCATTAACCGCATACATCATTACAGCTTTTGCTGGGGGTGAATAATTGGCTGGGAATTAGGAAGTGATGCTGTGGTTAGCAGGCTCATTGGCTCAGCACCCAGGTTTTGCTGAAGACGTATACCAATCCTGAGCACATTCTGGAACCAATTTTGTCAATTAAAGTGTAATTGTAACACAGTTAAAGCACAAAATTGAAGAGTGTAACGTTCACAAACTGGTTGGAAGAGCCTGTCAAAAGTAATTAAATTATCTTGTTTTTTCTATTTAATGATTTTATTTTAGGTAGCAGTAGTACAAAATGGCATTTTACAACATTAAAAACAAACAAAAAATATTGTGTTCACGGCCCCTTTAATGCTTTCTTTATAATTGAAGAACAAAATACAAATAATCTAAGGTCGCCATCTAGTGGAGTTAGTAAAACTTGCTTCCTTAACGACAATTAGAAACCGTAGAAAGCCTGTTGCATATAAGTCACTATACAAAGCATACCGCTATTGTTATTTTTTTTGTTTTAATCTGTCGATCTTATGGAACATGATCTGAGGTCCACACTATCTTTTGTTTGCAGCATGTGGAACTGGCCAAAGTGTTCGAGACTATGGTAAAAAAGGACAAAAGGTTTGAGATCTGTGCAGAAGTCGTCTTGGGACTCGTCTGCTTCAGGTTGAAGGTAAACACACATCTCTCTCTCTCTCTCTCTCTCTCTCTCTCTCTCTCTCTCTCTCTCTCTCTCTCTCTCTCTCTCTCTCTCTCTCTCTCATTGGGCTTTTCCCCTAACACATCACCTCCGTGCGGTTGCCCCAGGGTTCGGACGAGCTGAACGAGGCCCTGCTGAAGGAGATGACCCGTCTGGGGAGGATCCACCTGGTGCCCTGCAAGCTCCGCGGGCGCTTCGTCCTGCGCTTCGCCGTCTGCGGGCGGACCACCGAACTGCGCCACGTCCAGGAAGCGTGGACGCACATCACCGAGCTGTCCAGCGACCTCCTGCTGAAGCACCATTCATAATCATGAGAGTAGTATTAATGATGAGTATCATAACGACCCTCCGAGTGCAGAGGAAGGGGAGACGGTGGGAAGAAACGGGCGGCCCTCGAACCCCGAAGTAAAAGGTGATATTGAAATGGGGACCAAAGTCTGGAGAGGGAATGGGACTTAATTGTTGCAAATGTTATGTTGTTAGTGTGGCTGTGGGTGAGATTTAAGAGCTGTGTAACGGTGTCATTTGTCTGAAATGCCAATGCTATCTGGTCAGTTATACGTGGGTGAAATGCTCTGTGATAATATCCGTGCTGTTGACTGTGCCTTCTCCTGTACCGTGTGACCGTTTTAGATTCTGACCGCTCCCGGCTCATTTCCGACCAATCAGGAACTCGATTGGTTCAATTGCCCGTCAGTTACATGCGCGCACACAGCGTTGTCTTAGCTCTACTACTGGTAGAGCACGGTGTTCTGGGGATTTTTAGGCATATTTTCTAAGTATTTTTTGCAGTGTAATGTTATGTAGTTTATTCTTGTACTTGAGTAGGCCTACATGAATACATTACATAACTATTTTATTCTTCCTGATTTCAGTTCTCACCCTGCTTCATTGGGTGTGTGTTCATTATAAGAATAGGTGTATGTGTAGTTATTTACCGGGCGGTAATTGTATCGCTGTTGGAGGTGGCTTTGTGGATGTGTGTGTGTGTGTGTGTTTGTGTCTGTGTGTGTGTTTGTGTCTGTGTGTGTGTGTGTGTGTGTGTGTGTGTGTGTGTGTGTGTGTCTCCCTGTCTGTGTGCGTATGTGTGTGTCTCTCTGTCTGTCTGTTTGATGGGGTGCAATCAAATGCATCCCTACCGTGCGTCTTTCATTGAATGTACAACACGCTGCTTTAAGGGAATTTCAAATAATGTGGCAAAAGTTGTTTCCATATGCAGGTAAGAAGATAAATTATTCAAAACGGCAAGCTTTTTGCAACTTAGATGAGGACACACACACATTTAAATCCGAAATGACACAAGTGCTTATGAAGGAAACCCCTGAATGCTGATGCAGATGTCTTCTATCACACAATATTATTTTATTATTAATAGCTAATATTTGTCCTATAGCATCACAGCATAAACGATCAATATTTGTCCTTCATAAAGAACATTCAGAAAGTTTGAAAGTTTAAAAAGCCTAGGTAAAATGAATCTGATGTGGGCGATATTCGAGTTTTATTAACCCATACCACTCCCTTTAATCACTTACAGCATCTTACAATGACTGATCCACACTGTGAAATGATAAACTAAAGTATGCTTAAATATAAAAACTTCCTTAACATCCTAGAATGTGTGACCCTAATTAGCAAATTTCAAAAGCCTTATACATAAACTTAAATACATACCAAAGAAAGTTTGTACTTATTCGTCTTACGTTTGAATAATACCTTGGGTTGAGGATATATTATAGTGCCTCCTATGTTATCCCTCAGTTTCGGAAACAGCAAGCCTTTACCCTAGCAAATGAACACATCATTGTTCTTCAGGAATACACTAGCTTTGTTGAAGCTGATGTGTATAGTGTTATGTATAGTGACCGTTGAAGCAGTAGGCCTACTATCATTATGTATAGTGGCCGTTGAATAAGTACTATCATTATGTATAGTGACCGTTGAATAACTATCATTATGTTTAGTGACCGTTGAAGCAGTACTATCATTATGTATAGTGACCGTTGAAGCAGTACTATCATTATGTATAGTGACCGCTGAAGCAGTACTATCATTATGTATAGTGAGTGACCGCTGAAGCAGTACTATTATTAGGCCTATGTATGTGACCGTTGAATAAGTACTATCATTATGTATAGTGACCGTTGAAGCTGTAGGCCTACTAACAGCAGCCTATGTGTAGTGACCGTTGAATAAGTACTATCATTATGTATAGGCCTAGTGAGTGACCGTTATAGTTATGGAGGCGTGTGGGACCCATAATTAACTTGTAGGCCTACTCGATAAGTTCACTTGATATGTGCTGAACAGAGCAGCAGCTCTGTACAGTTAGATAATGCATTTGTATGTGTCTTGGTGTGTTTCCACTGTGCAGAACTATGAATTAAAATGACACTGCCAAAAGGTAACATGGTTTCTGAGTTTTCTTATCAAAATAATATTGAGTAGGCTATGTAGCCTAAACATATATTAAATAAAATTCAGTTTCCTCTGCTCTTGCCGCATACGAAGACAGTATAAGACGAAGACGGAATAAATAACATAGGCCTACATCCTTTTTGTCATATACACTATTTCACAAATAATTTCAACTTCACAGAAAAATAGTTTTCTTTAATAGCTTCAACCCATTTCCTGATAATTTCAGTTTCAAGAGTCAACCACAAGAGTACGCCACTGCTGTGATATATATTAAAACCTTGTCGTCGCTAATGTGTAGCTTAGTGGGACCATGCTTATCTCGCGAGATCACTAGGTATTGAATCAATCCTCCTGAATACACATTTTGACAGAAGTCATTCCAAATTGATAGGAAAAATTGTTAAATATCGATTTGTTAGACGAAGAGGGTTAAAATAACAAAACATAAACAGAATCAGGCACAGTTCATCTACAAATGTGTTAATCAAAATGTTTAAATATGTCCTCAGTTGTTATTATATATAGATTGTGCCTATTCTGTACCCAAGTTCACAGAAGGGATGCAGTATTATTACTGTGAGGCGAGGACGCAGACTTGCGTCATATGTTAATGAAGTTGTGTTCACCTGATGCACATGTTCAAGATATGGGCCCTTCATGGGTATGCTAAGTTAGCTTGTCTGAGCGTAAAGATCTATGAGAATAATAAACCATGCCCAAGGGTTAAAGAGTTCATCGTCTCCATCCCAACTATTTCTCTCCGAATGCAACGTATGAGGAAGCTGTCATCCTTAGCGTCAACACAATTGAAAACTACCAATCTCCATTATTAAATAAGCTATAGTTTAATCATTATATTTATTAATTATTGAAAGAACATATAACTACTTGCAACGTTGTAAGACTTAAGACTAACTTTCCTGGTGGATTCCTTAAAATTGGTTTAGTCCTGTTGATTAACACATTGTATGCATATCCCAGTGTGTTGTTAAAAGGGCCAATATGACTCCAGGGGTCTGCTCATTGAAACTCCAGTAAACACAGGGATGATAATGCATGAGTCATCGGCCTACTCTATTCTCGGCTTTAAAGCAAGCATACAAAGCACAGGTCATAATGTTTTGAGGACCAGGTGGCTGTGACATATCAGACAGATAGTTAGGCCTTATATCTACAACTATCTAAAAGCATCTTGAGTTGCAGGGCCCCTCCCATAGAATACAGCCTGCTGGCCACAGCAAACTTATCAATGTTATGAAATGTTTGTAGCGTCGGCTTCTGATGTTTGCCAGATGTGTTCAGAACATACACAGAGTACCAGAAAGGCCTTTAATGAATTTAAAAATGACTATGTTTGATAATTTATCAATATCACGATTTTATAAAAAATATATACATTTGTACAAATATGGATTTTACAACCTATTAGTATGAGCGATATCCAAGCAGTAGGATTTGATTCTGTTTCCTGCACCAGTGGCAGCTTGCCCGATTTGTTTTCCCTAGGATGGGGAAATCATGAACCGCCCTACTTGCCTCTGATAGTCAGAACAAGCTCATACTCGTTGCCTCTGGTGGTAGGCGGGGCTGGGTCTGGGCATGCAGAGGGAGATGGTTTCAGTAAAAATATCAGGGTGAGCAGCAACAGAGGCAGAGTAGGACTCGTTATTATCCATGACGGAGTTGGATAAAATATTCATCAATGTTGTCTTTTGCTTTATTTCCAATTTATCTTAAAGACGATAATACTATCCTGCACCATCCATTCTCATAACTGCTTTGTGGAATTGCAATGAAATAGATCAGCAGTTTAATCCATGGTTACAACCTAAGCCAACTTTATGTTTCCTCTAAATTACAAAATGGCATGAATTACTATGTTGATGATCATATAAGACATATAACAGTCAATGAAGAATATTTTAGGCATACATGCTACTTCAAGGTGATTTCATGCAGTCGCCTATAAAGATAATGGTAAAAAGGGTTGAATCTGCTGTAACAGATTTGTGAATGACTGAGCGACAGGCATATTAAGTGGACATTATTTACTGATATCTTGGTTCTGTTAGGCAATCTGTCTTGGTAAATAGATAAAGATGTTATTTTTCCAGATTTGAAATTAAAGACTTTTTACCCTCACACTCACGATCCTTCAGATAAGCTCGACCGACAGCTCATTTATTATCTCACACGATCCAACAGCACACACACACACACACACACACACGCACACACGCACGCACACACGCACGCACACACACACACACACACACACCTCTATCTCAATTAACCTCTCTTGGAAATATTAACAGGTGGGGTGGGAGATGATGTCATCTGTGGTCGTGTTCGGCCCCACTTACCTCAGCATCCTTTAGAGAGGTGGGGGGGGGGGGGTTCAAAGCGCCGTCCACCATTTCCTCCACGCATTACTGCTCTGTCTGGCCGGCATCATCACGTAATTTAATCCCAAATCCCAACTATACTCAAGACTCTCGCAGATCCCATTACATAGCCAGCGTTTAATGCAGTGTCGGAGGGGGCTTTTAAGTCCGACATCGGCATTTTAAACCCGATGAAGATAAGTGTTTCCCCGCAGTAATTTAATATCAGCCTAATGAGTAGGCCTACTGGTCCTCAACTGTTACCAGGCATGAGTCAAGACGATGGAGAAAAATAACAACACAACATTGTGCGTCTTTCGATGGCCAATGCGGTGGTTGGGGTGACCGGTGCATTCTGTTTCTTGTGTGTGTTCGCCACAAGGAATATCACATCAAGGTGGTGAGGAAAGACAAAAAAAAACAGTTGTGGGTCAAAGACTTCCCCGATGCACAGATTAGCGGTCTGCTGGTGGGGTAGACGTCTTCTGGTGACGCTTGGCCGGGAAAGCATCATTAGTGCTTCTCCTTGGTGCATTACTGAGTGCTTAAACCACATCCATTACACTCAACATGCAGAGTTTTATGTGACCCGGCAGGCTAATAAGGAATCACTATAGACCAAGTTGTACGACAAAACCAACTTGGGAATTACACTCAAAGAAATTACAATAGGTCCTCCACCGAGAGACTTTGGCTGGCTACTCCGGACAACGACGAAGGTGGTGTAGGAAGCCGGTTTATTGTAAGGTTTGTAGACAGTGATAAGAGAAGCAGGTGCTCCATGTTGCAAGAGATCTCCTGCGTGTTAGCGTGGGGATGGCTGGTTCAACCTGTGCAGATTGCTTACTCGATGTGCAACAGGTGTGCAGACTTAAGGCTCATTTTTGCTCCACGTTAGATACGCACACGGATACGGACGGAGCCTTCTGTCCGTAGCCTACTCTATTTCTATTGGAGTAACTTTTGAATCTGAACGACGCCCTCTAGAGGATGTTTTGCTCAACGTCCATTCCAACGTAAAGGACGCATGAAATGATGAGGGCAGCGACGGTTAATGTTGATAACGTACGTCTCTATTTACGAAAATGGGAGCATAACTCAGCCTTTACCCAGCCCCAAAGTCCAATCAGTCTCACTTGGGAACAGGTGAGGCTGCTTAAGCCAGCCGTCATCCACACCCACTGCACAGTAGAACAGGTATCCACTGAATCGGCTGAGCAGGTAAAGATGAGACGCAGATTCAAGGTCTGATCAAAATCTAGGAGTTTTGATGTATTAATGCAAGCAGCGATGCATTGCAGCATTGCAATGCAATAGCCGATAAGAAACAACATGGAGGATAAACGGCTGGGTTTGGGGTGTTGATGACTACTTAGCAGGCCATTAAGAACATACCTGGCATCTGCTGGGACTGGGGGCAACCTGACACACAGGACAGGACACAATAGCAGGGGTCTCATTGGTTCACATGATCCAGGCTATTGTGGGACACGCCCACTCACATCTGCTGTGTGTGTATGTGTCAGTGTGTGTGTGTGTGTGTGTGTGTGTCTGCCTGCCAGCCTTTTTGTCTGTTCAGATATTAATATATAGATCTATTGATCGGCTTGATTACGAATGGCTAGCTCCTGATTACAAAACCTAATAACCTAACAAAACATAATTACGAAGTACAAATGCATTGTTTGTTGTAGAACATTTTTGGTTGAATGTTATATAAGCAACAAGAGTTACACACTCCATGAGGTGTGAAGTGTCACCGCTAGGGTAATAAGACACGTCCTTACAAACACACCTGCAGGGAAATGTTTCAGACACTTTACTGATACCCTTGACCTGACCCTTGACCCTGAGAGAAGCCTTGAACTGTGCAAGCAACACCACACCCTTCATCGCTGCACGTCTGAGGATTTACCATAGGGAGCAACTCTCAAATCGTACCTACGGCAGCTCCCAAGAGCCAAACCAAAAGTAACAAATTCAGAACATACCAACTCCTGGTATCAGAATACATTGCAGGACGTGCCTTCCATAACATTCCAGTCACTGAGTTCATGTCGTGGCCGACATTGCAATCGGCAAGGGGCGATGCCTGGATAACACTAATAACGTTGGTGGGGACTGAAGGAGCAGGATGAAGCGAGCAAAGATCTAGAAACAGCTGACCGCCGAGCGTGCGTGCCCCATTATCCACCACCACCAGCACAGCTCTAATTGCATTGTTCCAAGACATGGCGATGCGCAGCGTCGGGCGGCGTCGGGCGGCTGCAGGATGAGTGCTTGGGCTCTCGCTAATTGTTGTGGCCACAAGACGGCCACAACATTTCCTCCCAAGCCAACAGCATAGAATATTGCATTTAGAGAGCATGAAAGCCATTCTTTTTTAAATTTTTTATTATTCACGACAGGGCCGCGGGTTGGATCATGTTTTCTGGGATGATGGAACCATACGTCCATCGGGGGTCTGAGGCTTACTGTAAAAACCGGTGGGCATGGTAATTTTAGATGCATGCTTTCAAAACCTAGAGCACAGATGGGCTGTTACAGTGGTAATCAGGGAATACAGTGATGCATGATATAATGTGGCTGAGGCCCGATCATCAATGCTGTGATGCTAGACTTTGTGGTGCAATGGTTGGCTGTCTTCATCGCATGCCTCCATAAAATCTAGAATAAATCTCTCTATTGAATGTTAACGGCCTACATTGCCGCTCTCACATAAAAGGTTGTGGTGGACATTGATGTGGGGAATACCAAACGGATGTTGTGTTTCCTGTGAGGAGCTCCATTCAGTCGTTAATCTCAAAAGTCCAGTCTAGTGAACGCCGCTCATTCACGTTGTGTTTAAGTTTCATTGAGAAGTGTTTGTTTGTGTTTTCCCCCCAAATGTTCTGCTCTTTTCTCGTTGTTTGCCGGACAAAGGGACCAGATGTGAGCTCTGAAAAGAGCGAGCTAAAGTGGGTGTGAAAAACAAAACCGTACATTGTCGGATCTTTGCTGAGCCCTCCGCCGCGGCCAGAGGACAGGTGGAGGAGTTGTTGCTCACACTTCTTTCTCTTCCCTTTCCTCGAGTGCAAACACGATAATTGTCAGTCTGCTCAACTGACTCTCTATAGAACCGGAAAGTTTCACATTGCCCTCTGGGCAAAATGCTAAAAATACATCCATCTCTATCTGGTGGCCCACTGAAACACAGACATTATTCCCTTTGACTGCACCCACTCTCCTCCCCCTCCCTCCTCTCCCCCACCGCGGTCTTTGTAGTCCCCCCAGAGGCCAGAGGACCACCCACTTACTGGCTGGGGTGTGATGGGATCCATGGCCGGCCAGAGAGCAACAAACAGTTGAACAAGCACAGCCATGTGCTGGATAATGAGTCATTGAACTGAGCTACAGATGTAGTGCATGTAGAATGTATTGGGATCATTAGGGAATGGATGGGCTCTCTGTTGGGCTGAATCTGGATGAGTGAATTTCTACAAAGAAATATACACTACAAATATGCCATTTGCGCATTCTATACATGTTCTTTATACTAAAGAACTAGTTTTTGCTAACTCTAGTCTAGTAAAATATTATACTAGGCTTGTGAATAGTGTTATAGGCTTGATACTAAATAATATAAACTTAGCACAAAAAGTAAGGACATTTTTGTTTGGTAGATTATTTCTCTGTGGTAACAATGCTTTTTGGCAATAAATCATATACCGTTGGAAAGCCTGTTTAGTTCCCTTTCAAATGATGCCTGATTTGTAAGGAACATGCACTTGTGGGATGAGCAGCAGCGCTGAGTATGTGGGTTACGCCCATGAAAATTTTGCCAAATCTTTTCTGCCATTGCCAAACTGGTTATTTTGCTTTCGCTATTGACACTTGTTTTGAGCTTCTGGTACCCCCAGGTGTTGCCAATCACCTGACTGATCTGGATAGGGTCCTTGCCATAGGGCAACTTCAAGCTGCTTGGTTCCGCAACTTGGTTCTGCAAAACCAAGTTGCGGCATTATTTGGAGTGAGCCCTAGTACCCTCTCCAAACTGAAGGCCAAGTTCCATATAACGGGGGATGTCAAAGACAGGCCGTGAAGTGGGCTTCCCAAGAAGACACCCCAAGAAGACCATTTCATCACCCTGTCAGCACTTAGGTGCTGTAGGCTGTCTTCTACAGATTTGCAGTCAAGGTTTGCAAGATGATATGGCCAACGGCTCTCTGCCCAGACAATCCGGAACAGACTACACGCAGCCAATCTCCGGTCTCATAGGGCTGCCAGGAGTCCTGCCATTACTGCCCTTCACCATCAGGCCCGTTTGTGCTGGTGTCGGCAACACGTGCACTGGAACCTGAACATTTGGAGGAACGTTATGTTCAGTGATGAGTCCAGATTGGATCATAGGGTCAAAGTGTGGAGAAGACGCGTAGAACGCTATGCTGATTGCTGCACCGATAGAATTGCATCTTTTGGTGGAGGCAGTGTGATGGTGAGGGGCGGCATCTCCCTCTCTGGAAAAACAAGGCTTGTCATCATTGGAGGCACTCTCAATGCATGAGAGATAGAGATATGAGAGATATAGAGATTAGATTCTGCAAAGTGGCAATCCCATATCTCCACACTCTGGGACTGAAATCAATCCTCCAAGATGACAACGCTCACCCCCACAAGCCGGGGTTTATTAGAGACTACCTCCAGAATGTGGGAATGGAGAGGATGGAATGGCCTGCTAGCAGTCCAGACCTCAACCTCATTGAACACTTGTGGGATCAGTTTGGGCGTGCTGTTCGTGCCAGAGTGACAAACACAACCACGTTGGCTGACTTGCGACAAATGCTGGTTAAAGAATGGGATGCCATCCCACAGCATTGTGTGACCAGGCTGGTGACCAGCATGAGGAGGAGGTGCCAGGCTGTTGTGGCTGTGTATGGTTCTTCCACACGCTACTGAGGCTCCTGTTTGTGAAATGAATCAATTGTTAAATTGCCAATATGTCTTGTTTCTTCAAACTTCAATCATCCAATCCACCAAACGACAATGGCAGAATAAGCTGTTTGGCATTGGTAGAGAAGATTTGGCAAATTTTTCATGGGCACAACCCACATACTCAGCTCTGCTGCACATCCCACAAGTGCATGTTCCACACAAATGGGGCACCATTTGAAAGGGAACTAAACAGGCTTTCCAACGGTATAAGATTTATTGCCAAAAAGCATTATCACCGAGAAATAATCTACCAAACTCAAATTTCCTTACTGCTAGGTGTTACTGTTACTATATATATATATATATATATATATGTTAAAAAATAAAAAATAATCTCTTTCAATGTGTTTCAGTATAAACATTTTAAATCTATTTCAATGTGTTTCAATATAAACATTTCAAATCTATTTCAATGTGTTTCAGTATAAACATTTTAAATCTCTTTCAATGTGTTTCAGTATAAACATTTTAAATCTCTTTCAATGTGTTTCAGTATAAACATTTCACAGAGGACATTCAGACCCGACAGTACCGAGCTCTGGAGGTTCTGATCGGAGCGGAGTACGGAACTGCAGCCGATATCTGGAGCACCGCCTGCATGGTGAGACACACACACAGTACACACTACAACACTGCACACATACACACACGACAACACTATACACGCACACACACTACACGCTATAACACTACACGCATACACACACTGCACAGATACAACACTACACACACTACTACACTATGCGCACTAATGGTCGAGTTGTGTTGTTGCAGGCGTTTGAGCTGGCCACGGGAGACTACCTGTTTGAACCGCACTCAGGAGAAGACTACACCAGAGACGAAGGTACTGGACTCTACTCAGTACGCTCCATCCATGCTGTGTAGCGTTAGCATTCTGTGTAGCGTTAGCATGCTGTGGTAACATGCTGTGTAGCGTTAGCATGCTGTGGTAACATGCTGTGTAGTGTTAGCATGCTGTGAAGCGTTAGCATGCTGTGGTAACATGCTGTGTAGTGTTAGCATGCTGTGTAGCGTTAGCATGCTGTGTAGTGTTAGAATGCTGTTTAGCGTTAGCATGCTGTGTAGCTTTAGCATGGTGTGTAGCGTTAGCACGCTGTGGTAACATGCGTTGTTCTCCTGGTCCACAGACCACATCGCCCACATCATGGAGCTGCTGGGGCCGATCCCCGTCCCCTTCGCCCTGTCCGGACGATATTCCAGAGAATACTTTGATAGAAGAGGTACTACTGTCTATCCCCCTCTACCACCAGGTTTACGGAGCGGGGCTAGATAGTAGGGATGGGGGTAGCAAGGGGTGCTAGGGGATTAGATATAAGGGTTGGGGTTGGATAGTGAGGGGTGGTGGGTTGGATAGTCAGGTGTTGGGGTTGGACAGTGACGTGTGGTGGCTTGGGGTTGGATCGTGACGTGCCGTGTGTCTACTGCAGGTGAGCTGCGCCACATCTCCAGCCTGAAGCCCTGGGCGTTGTTCGAGGTTCTGCTGGAGAAGTACGAGTGGCCCCTGGAGCGAGCCGCCCAGTTCAGTGACTTCCTGCTCATCATGCTACAGCCGGACCCCGAGGCCCGGGCCAGCGCCGCCCAGTGTCTGGAGCACCCCTGGCTCAACACATAGACCCTGAACACCTCACCCCTGGCTCAACACATAGACCCTGAACGCCTCACCCCTGGCTCAATACATAGACCCTGAACGCCTCACCCCTGGCTCAATACATAGACCCTGAACACCTCACCCCTGGCTCAATACATAGACCCTGAACACCTCACCCCAACACCTCACCCCTGGCTCAACGCATAGACCCTGAACACCTCACCCTTGGCTCAGCTGTAGATCCTCAACACTTCACCCCTGGCTCAATACATAGACCCTGAACACCTCACCCTGGCTCAGTACATAGACCCTGAACACCTCAGCCTTGGCTCAGCTGTAGACCCTGAACACCTCAGCCTTGGCTCAGCTGTAGACCCTGAACACCTCACCCTGGCTCGATAAAATAGATCCTGAACACCTCTCCCCTGGCTCAGTACAAAGACCCTGAACTAGTGATCGACCGATATGGATTTTTTAGGGTCAGATACAATACAGATTTTTTTAGCCGATGACCGATGCGCTGATACCGATTTTCTTGAGCTGATATTTGGAGCCGATACTGCTTTTCTCCCTCAATTTACATCATAAAAACACAACAAAACACAATGATGAAAACAAATGTTACAAGTCTCCATTTAAAAAAGGAACATTTAGTGAACTGTCTGTAAATCATGCCGGGAAAAAATATAGATGTAAAAACTAAAAATAATAACAATAATAACAATGTGCGAAAGAAAACTGATGCTGATACACGAAAAAAACGCAAATATCGGCCGATAATATCGGCCGATCCCTATCCTGAACACCTCACTCCTGGCTCAATGCATAGACCCTGAACACCTCACCCCAACACCTCACCCCTGAGCTCTGTCACTGGAGACATGAATGAAGACTGAATGAAGAGAGTGGTAGACAGGTGTAGAGAGCAGGTCTGAGCTGGTCTAGGGTAGGAGGGGTCGGTATAGAGCAGGTGGGAGACGGTCTAGGGTAGGAGGGCTCGGTATAGAGCAAGTCTGAGCTGACTGGGGTAGGAGGAGTCAGTATAGAGCAGGTCTGGGGTAGGAGGGGTATAGAGCTGGTCTAGGGTAGGAGGGGTCTGTATAGAGCAGGTCTGAGCTGGTCTGGGGTAGGAGGGGTATAGAGCTGATCTAGGGTTGGATGGGTCTGTATAGAGCAGGTCTGAGCTGGTCTGGGGTAGGAGGGGTATAGAGCAGGTCTGAGCTGGTCTGGGGTAGGAGGGGTATAGAGCAGGTGTTAAGGGAGCGGTGTCGGTCTACTGAAGTGTAGTGGCGGTGAAGAGACAAGTCACCCAGCTCAACAAGCCCTTGGCTCCCTCCTCTCTGCGTTGCTAAAGCCCAAGGTCTCAACAAGGTATTCCACCGGAGGTGAATCAGGATGTGTTCTTTGTGTGAACAAATAGCTGACCAACAGAGCTTGGCTTCAGAAAACATATGACTGTTTTGTATTGATAGTGTTCATTATACAGTATTTATATTTATATTCAACATGGAGGCAGATATGTTAGAGCGATACCTGGCTATGAACCATTGCCTGTGTTTTGTATGGATAGTGTTCATAACATTTATATTTGACATGGACTGCCGCTGTTGGAATGATTCTTGGCTGTAAACTCTCGCTAGCCATCAGTAAAGTAGCACCAGTAGGTCCCTCCGACTGGCATGTTGGGATTATGAGTGTTAGCCGGGTTAGCTCGTCCTCATGGTCACAGGTATAAGATGCTATATCCTAGGGTCACTCCTCCACATGTTAGGGTCTCTATGTCTCAGTTGTGTTCTGGATTCTGTAAACAGTGCCTTGTGTCCCCATGGAGTCAGGATGGAAGCTGCATCTTTTCTAAACACGTGTATCATAATGATGAATCACTTGTGATGAACTTGTGACATGTTTCATTTGTGCAAATAAAGTATTTAAGAACGACGGTAACCCTTTTCTTCCTGAAGGATTGAACACTGCTCATGCAGACGATACCATCCTTATGCCTATAAGGACAATCCCTAGTCTGCACACCTCCACCTCTACTGTAGCACCACCTATATGGTTTCCACGTCCTCCTCAGCAGCCTCTCCTTGCTCTTGAGCCGTGGCCTGAGTGACGCTGAGATCGCCACGTAACCGTCAGAACATGAGCTTCAAAAGAAGAAACAACTCCAGAGCTTTGGTTTTTCTGGTTTTTATACAAAGCTCATAGTTTAATTCACATTAACACTAGACAGTTCAGATGGTTCCATCGCTGCACTGCTCTTCTCATCACTTCTTCTTCCGAACTGTGGTCCAGCCGTCCTCTTCCTCAGTCTGGGCTGGGGGGGAGGAGGCGGGAGCTGTGGCCTGGGAGGAACTGGGAGCTGCATCACATTCCATGGCCTAGGGGAAAAGGGGAGAGGAATATCTTGCATGGTACACATGGTACACTACACAGTCTATTTGAGTACTAAAGCTGCAGTGTGGAGGATTTAGTGGCCTCTGGCTCAAAGGGAATCTAATATTCATGAGATTTTATTTAGTGTATACTCTACACTTTCCATTCCCTTAGTGTAGTATATCAGTGTGACACTAGAAGTACATTAGTGTAGTAATAGAAGCATTTCAGTGACGCTAGAAGTATATTAGTGTAATACATGCAGTATATTCGTGTTTCATACCTCTGTTTCTTCCTCACTCCCCTCTTCGTCAGAAGGGGGGGCCACGCTGACCTTTGCCCTCCCAGTGTTCTTCTCGGCCAGAGAGGCGATGGTCTGTTGGACTTTCTCCGTCGCCCCCTGCTGGCACTGGGAGAACAGCGAGCACATCTGCTGGGCCAGCTGGGAGGGAAGGAGGGAGGGAGGGAGGGAGGGAGGGAGGGTGAGTGGAGTGAGTGAGGGAGGGAGGGGGCAGTGGAGTGAGTGAGTGAATGAGTGAGTGACTTTATATATCTATATCTACCTGGGCTAGGCTGCCATCATCCACTTCAGTATTAAACTCCTGGTCCAGTAGGACTGAGATGTAGTCTTCAACCTCTGAGGGATCCAGGTCAGCTGTCAGACAGTAGTAGAGCACATATTATTAAGAGCAGTGGAGCAAAGACTATTAAGACACAAGTAGTATACTAAGTGGAGCACAGACTATTAAGACACAAGTACTAGAACACAAACTATTAAGACACAAGTAGTGGAGCACAGAATATAAAGACACAAGGAGGTTACTTACAGTTTTCATAGAAATATTTCCCAACAACATCAATCATCCATTCGGCCTTCTGTTGGCCAAAGGCTCCTCCAAAACCATTGTCGACAGCTATCTGTAAAACATAACATCACACAGTACTATTAGTATCACCACATAGTACTACCAGGATTAGGGTTCACCCTCAAACTCTTTGTTGACCCGGAACGTATAAATAAAATCTTGACTTTCTATGGAGAGGAATGCAGTGGGATGATGTGTGAGCGTTAATCTAACCCTAACCTTACTGCATCCCTAATCAATATCATAACCACTTAATAACACACACCAGTGCTACTACAGAAGCATAACTCACCAACAATTGTCTTCCTCGTTGGCAATAACGGTATTACCAGGTTCTACTCTTACCACGAAGTACCGGTCAGGATGTACTCTTACCTGTAGTACCGGCCAGGTTGATAGTAGTACTCTAACTGCGTTCATAAAAACTTCACGTGCCGGGGTGGAGGCGTCCATGTTGTTTTAGCAGGCAAGAGTAGTAGATCCAGAGCAGTCGAGCGGAGCTCTGTTGCCCCCGGCGGCGCGACCGGGGGCGACAACAACACGAGTTGGGCTGCGGGGGTCCCCATCCCGGGATCCATTTAAGGTCTACATTTATAAACATGAGATCGTTTTTACCAACCCTATTGTTAAATTATTATGATTTTTTAATTATGATGAATGCTTTATCAATAGTGTATCCTTATTAGGGTGTGCTGGTTTGGACTGGTGGAATGTGTTTACAGAGCGCTCTACTGCCCCCTCGTGGTGGACTGGAGGAGTGTGATTGCAGGTTGCTCCTCTGCCGCCTGGTGGCGGACTGGAGGAATGTGTTTACAGGAAGTCTACTGCGGTTTGGGAACATTTTAATTCAGTTTACAAGGTTTTTCACAACCATTGACCAGGAGATGTAATCTGAATTGAACTGACAACTTGGTAAAAAAGCACGCGATCAGATCCTGATCAATACGTTAATTAAATAAAGGGACATCTTTAAATGTGATCATTGGCCGTCCTGGGTCGCTTGCTCCCTGATTGGCTAATGGAGTCCTGCTTGCTCCCTGATTGGCTGCTGGAGTCCTGCTCCCTCCCTGATTGGCTGCTGGCCAATGGGCCAGCGTCCCTGAAGCCCTGCCGTGTGACGCTGTAGGCCACGCTGCTCTCTGATTGGCTGGGAGACTTGAAGACGGAGGCCAGGCGCTGGCTGCCGCTCCAGCGGAGGAGGAGCCTCATGGTGGCCGAGTGACCCCAGCTCTCCCCGAGGGCCGGGACCAGCTCCCATTGGCCGCCCCTCAGCTGGCTGGTCATCTGGTTGGTCCAGACCACTGCCACTCGGTGCTGGCTGGCCATCCTGATGAGCTGCTGGGCCAGGCCGCTCAGGAGGCGGGTCCTCACACTCAGGTCCTCAAAGTGCCGGCGGAAAGGGAAGGCCAAGCTGTCAATCACCAGGAGGCGGACCTTGGGGTTCCTGACCAGGAAATCCGGTAGGAGCTGAACCTGGGCTAACAGCTCCACGTAGTCATGGCAACGCATCTAGATCCAACAGGTGAGTTAATACAGAGGTCAGGGAGACGGGCATTACCCCACGTTGCTGTCACTAACAGACATTGACATTTACATTGGTGTATTTTCTCATAGGTGTATTTTCTCATGTGTCTCCTGGGTGTCCCTCCGACCCACCAGGTAGAGGTGGCCCAGGACGCTCTCTGTGGTGAAGTCCTTCAGGGCCTCCTGCTGCTCAGCGTCCGGGTCCTGGAGGGCGCAGTGCTGGACGGCTGCGTGGGCCATGTCGGCCGCCCTCTGCACCACCAGGCTGCCCTCCGTGTCCACGAACACCGCCTCCCCGCCCAGACCCCCGAAACACTCTGGGATCTGGACGTCTATACACAGCTGCAGGCTGGGCGTGGCGCCCGTACGCGCGCGCGCGCAAACACACACACACACACACACACACACACACACACACACACACACACACACACACACACACA
>JAOPJL010000008.1:16739006-16749674 GCA_027123545.1 Trisopterus esmarkii
AAATACTCCTCTACTTTCCCCCCCCCACCCCCCCCCCCAGCTTATCTTTAACTCGTTTACTTTTCCTTGTCAGTCAATAATTTATCCCCCAGAAGAGTTCCACTGCTCCTGCTTGATTTTGGTTGAACTGTTATGCATTTCTTTTTTCTCGCGATACCTATTCTGTCTTTTTGCTAAGAGCCAATGGGACGGGTGGGTGGGTCCCAATGGGCGTGGCCTAGCAGACAATCAGGTCTCTGTTTCAGCTGACCACACCAAGAACACTTGAACCTTCAGGTGTTATTTCACCACCCCACAGCCAGCCATGTACACGTACACACACGTAGTATGTGATGATACACACACATGATGTCATCCATGAATCAATGTACATGGACCATGCTTTACACGAGAGGTAACGGTCAGACAATGTGGTCGCTTTTATGTGTGCATTTTTTTTTCTAACACCTTTTGTGTGTGTGTGTGTGTGTGTGTGTAAGTTATAAGGGCAATCCTCTCTTCTCCGTGAAACAGTCCACACACTCTTCCGCTATCGGCCTCCCTATACTGAATCACGTTAATAGCAGCGTGGACAACAGAAATAACAACTAAAGAAAGAAAATCTGAAGGAAAGTAATAAAGAAGAGGCAAAATAAAGATAACAAATGTTTTTCTGCCTATCCTGGATTTTGTTATACCACACAGAGGACTATGCCATACAATTATTTTTTTTAAAAAGGGTGCAAAACAAGATATTTGAAAAGAATCTCTTGCAGGCAGCGTCCAATGAAACTAGGAGGCCAGGGCGTATCTGATGGTGTGAAATTGTCAAGACGTATACAAGAGATCCAATTATTCAGGTGTGCCGCTCTGCTAAATCTGCAATTTGAGAAGCAAAATTTCTTACCAACTTCCAACAGAATCAACTGAACTTCGACTTTTATACGCAAATACATACGCCACGTACATATGTCACTTTATAATATATTAATTTCAGTAATTGCTCACAGGGTAAAACCGTGCTTAACGTCTTGACATTAGGCCTGATCTCTTTAGGGTGTATAGAGCGCCTGTCTGGAGGGACACGGTCCACTTCTACAGTGGTCTCTATGCTGGTGCGTTCCCGTCATGGGACCCATATGGGGGACGGGGCTTACGATCAGTCAGTCAACAGTAAGTGGTGTCAGTGGGCAGTCACACAGTTCTGGATTAAGCACATTAATTTGAACGAAGCTCGATTTTTTTTCACCCCACCCCGATAAGATTCAAAAGAAACACGTTTCTCGCTGAAGAGCACCTGTGGTTCGTTTGGCCACCCGGACACGAGGCTATGGAATGACGTTGCCAGGGAAACATCGCCGGGTGGGCGCAGCAGCACAGCATGGGGTGTCAATGAAGGTATAGGTTTACATCTGGTTGAAGCCCCGTTAGATAATGGGTTTCTCCCCCATCGCCAGTCAAAACACAGAACATGCCAATAACATGACGATATCAGGTCTCGTTGTCAAGTTTGTAGTCATTGACAAGTTTCGCTGGCTGAAAATAAATTGACCAAAAAAGTGTTGTTTCTTGATCTTTGGTATAAAACACGTCACATACATCGGTTTGACTGTTCCCCTGCGAGGATTTCCCTTGAACATTTCTGCTAGTTTTGAAACCATTTTGACCGCCCCGTTCATCAGTAAAACTATAAACAAACCAATGCGATGATCAAACCAGCTGAGCTGCATTTCACTGGGGCAGGAGTCTCACGTGTCTTTCCGAGCTCTCAAAGTGTACTGTACAACATATTTTTTTTTACTTTGCCTCATACAAATAGAGCCTTTTCCTGTACAGTTTTATTTTTCTCCTCTGTGGCTCACTCTTTGTTTCTGGTTTTGAACAAATTTCAACCAGTTTGAGTTTCTTCCCTCACCCCCAAATCCACGAAAATTAAGGCAATAAAGATTTAACATTTAGATTCTATAAAACAACAAACAAATAACCCCCAAAAAAGGTGTAAATGATGTAGCTGAATATCAAAGGAAGACTTTTTTTTTCTCTCTAGACTTTACTCGACTGTTTGTAATTTAAAAAAAGTCTGAATCTACCTGCACATTCAAATGTTAGCTTTTTTTTTACTTCCTGTACAGCTTGTCAGTCTGTTCCCACCCATTTCCTGCCCCCCATCGGGAGGTCAAGTCGGGTCTCAAATTGAGAAAACAAAAGTTGCACAACACCCCCCGAGCCCCAAAGAATCTTTAATTTTCATGACGTTTTGTCCTCAGAGTTCAGAGGCCCATGGATGGGTTTATTTGTATTTTTTATCTTTTTTATTTATTCATAGATTTTTATTTGTATTTTTCTTCGATGACTGTGCAAAGTGGAAGCATTCCGTCCCATAGTGTTGTCCGTCTGTCTTTCCTGTTAGTTTTCTGCTCTGCAACCAAAGCAGAGTCCTTCTCTCACGGCAATGCTGTGTGTGGGTTCCTACTCGTCTTGGGTTTACCTAAACACAGTCCAGAGGAGAGATCAGCAGAGACCAAGGAGATACCAGCGGGTTAAAGGGTGACGCAGAAACCAGTCAAAAATAGATTTATATTTTACATATTAAAGGGGTGATATTGTGCCACTAGGTGTGAGTGTGCTTAACCATTACAAGCCGTTTGACAAGGTGCCTTTTCGCTGCTTTTTAGTGACATCACAAGTGGGAGTGTCTACCTAGATGTATGATAGATAGATGAGCAACATTTGCTGCAGTCCAGTAGACTGATCTATCAAGCGTACATCTTGGTGGACACGCCTTGTAATTAATGGATTAGCCATTACAAGGGCTAGTAATGGCTAATCACGCTCACGCCTGGTGGCATAATATCACCCGTTTAACGTTAATAATACTGATCTGGATTGAAAATCAAACACAGAGAAAGAGAGCGAGAGAGAGACCGGGTGCCAACAACAACAACAACCCCCTACTTTCAGCTTCAGCCAATCAAAGTCTTCAGCGTATTTTGCTCCAATCGTACAAAATCGCTTCCGTTAATCAGCACGTTGACTTAAACACTACAGTGACATAAAACAATAAGACGTAACATTGTCTTCATGTCGTTGTCTCAGGCGAATACACATGATAAAATATGATACACAAAGTAAAGGAGCGCCGCGCCTTTACTTTGAAGGTGTCACTCACTTGGTCTGTTGGTAGGCGTAGGCCGCGTGCTCCCCGCTGCCGTCCACCGCCAGCGCCTGCTGTCCGCCGGCGTCCTGCGAGGACTGGGGCGCCGTCTGCGGAGAGGCGTCCGTCACCATGCCCTGTGGAACCCCACAAAACTGTCACTCCCCCTTACCGTTCTATTACCGCATTCGCTATCGGTTCCAGTACATGTTGGGCCGTGATCTCAATACTGCCCCCTTGTGTACACATTAAAGGAGACTTATTAAACCATCAGGTGTGGGTATGGTTAGCCGTTACAAGCCGTTTTGAAAATCTGCCTCTTCTGACATCACAAGTGGGCGTGTCCACCTGTCAGAAGAGGCCGGTTTTCAAAACCGCTTGTAACGGCTAACCACACGCACACCTGGCGGTAAAATATGTCACCTTTAAAGTGTCATGGCTGCTGTCTGGATGACTAAAGCACGTAACCACTGTTTGCTAATGATTTTGATGATAAAGAAAAACTGAAAAATTTACAGAAAAATTGTAAGTCTCTTTGGATGGAAGCCGAAGGCCCTGACTGTGAATGCCAGGTGTTACCTCCACGGAGATGGCGGTGGCGGGCACGGCAGTGTACTGGGGGATGTAGGTTCCTTGCATAGGAGCAGCAGCTGCGGCCGTCATGTACTGCACACAGGCGGCGGTTAGGTAAGGTTAGGGACACAGGGACAAACGCAGAAGCATCATGGACACCATGCAGAGATCTGCTTACAGAGACCAATGACACCCAGACTGTACCCTTGTGTTTATTGCCATTCTCCTGCATTCTTTCAACAAATTCAACAAATAATGCACAACCGCACCGCACAACAAAAAAAACAAATAATTGCCTGTCAGAAATGTGGGAGTCTGTTTCCGTGTGAGTCATTAGTCATGCACAGACTGACAGACAGACAGACAGACAGACATACAGACAGGGACTGACAGACAGACAGACAGACAGACATACAGACAGGGACTGACAGACAGCCAGAGACACAGACAGACAGACAGACAGGCCTGGCAGAGGGGACTCACGCTGCCGGAGGTACCCATGGAGAGGTGGTTCATCTGCTGGGTGAGGGGCGCCATGAGGCTGGAGGGCTGCAGGGACAGACTGGAGTCAATGGCTGCCGACGGGGCGATCACAGCACCCTATAGAGAGAGAGAGAGAAAGGGGGAGAGAGAGAGAGAACGACAGAGAGAGAGCAAGGGAGAGAGAGAGAGAGAGTTGGGGAGAGAGAGAGAGAGAGCAAGGGAGAAAGAGTTTGTTTAATCATAGTGTATAAAAGCCAACTAAAACCATTCACACATTACCTACTTTACTTCAATATGTTTCAAATAGGTGTATGTGTATGTGTGTGTGTGTGTGTGTGTGTGGGTGTGTGTGTGTGTGTGTGTGTGTGTGTGTGTGCGATAGAGCGCAGAACGGGCCGCATTTTTCTGCGGCCCGCGTCCGACACGGTTACAGTCTGTTTTTTCTCATACTAATGACATGTTTACGTTTGTGTGTATGAAAGCACGCCTTTATTAAACAACTGCAACTGCCAACGCCAACGCCAACCAACGCCTTTCGAGCAGATGTGACCGAGCCCGGCCCGAACCTGAGCATCATTTGTGTGTGTGTGTGTGTGTGTGTGCGTGTGCGTATGCGTGTGCGTGTGCGCATGCGTGTGGGTGTGCGTGCGTTGTTGTCCAGTGTTCCTGCCAGTGGACTGGCATGCCCATATAGCTCTGTTCTTCTTCTTCTTCTTCTCTGTTAGTATTTGTAGCACATGTAAACAAACAGTCAAGCTATGACCTCGTCCGCCGAGACGCCCACACTGACAACACACACACCGCCACACCGCCCCAACCAGCCCCTCGCACCGTCGCTCCATCGTTCTCCACCACACGCACGTGCTCAGAGGAAGCTTTTAAACGCATTCCGGGACAAAACCAAAAACTGACGGATGCTGTACTCCAGGCGGCCGCTGTTTGCACCCAGAGCGCGCCGGCCAACGGCTCGGTGCGGCGCGCTGGGCTGTCTCCTCGCTTTGTTTCTGAGCGGAGAGGCGGCGGCGCTGCCAGACAAACGCTCACAGTCCTGGGGCCCGCGGATGGAAAGTCCTCCTGGAAGCTGATCAATTTCATTGATGAATGGTGATTGTTCCTCGCGGTGGAGGGGCGGGGGGCGGGGGCGGTGTTTGCACATGTACACGTACACGCAGAATGTAGATTGTTGTTGTTGTTTCAGAAAAGATTCTGATGGATGAGACGTAGCCGCACACCTGAGTGAATGCACACGGACCACATGCACACACACACACACACACACACAGAGGCACACACACACACACACCCATGCACGCACAGACTCACTCACACCTACACAACAACTTCAAGAGCCATGTGCACCCCCTGTTGGAAGCAGAGAGACAGAATAGACTACCAGAGATGAGTGCGCTAGGTTCTATTACAGTAGAGTCATGAGTGTGTCTGTTACACTAGAGTCATGAGTGTGTCTGTTACACTAGAGTCATGAGTGTGTGTGTTACACTAGTGTCATGAGTGTGTGTGTTACACTAGAGTCATGAGTGTGTGTGTTACACTAGAGTCATGAGTGTGTGTGTTACACTAGAGTCATGAGTGTGTCTGTTACACTAGTCATGAGTGTTGATCAGACTGTCACTCCGTCTGTTACAGTAGAGTCATGAGTGTAGGGACAGACTGACACTGAGTCTGTTACAGTAGAGTCATGAGTGTAGGGACCGACACTGACACTGAGTCTCTCCCTTGACAACGACGATTCTCCTGCTGCCAGTTAAGACACGCCACCGCCACTCATGGGAACACTCACTGAGTATTCAAATGAGAACACAACTGAGATCACACACACAGCACACAGACAAGCATACATGCATGCATATGCACAGGCACACATACACATGCAGTGAGATCAAACACACACACACAAGCACGCACACACTGTCTAACAAACGCATGCGAATAAACCGTGATACACATACTGACATATTCTAACAGACGCACACACACACACACACACACACACACACACACACACACACACACACACACACAGACGCATAATTTAACACCACTCTAAATCACACTGGGCTCCGTGCCTTGCGTTGGATCCAGGTAATGTTTTCCTTTCCTTCCCCAACTGCTCTATCCTGACATGCGTGACGACAGACCATGAAAAGCTTTTTTGCGTATTTAGACAGCCCCTCGAAAAGAACAAGTCAAAACAAAACCACCAGAACACGCACACACACACGCACACAACCACACACACACATAATCACACACACACAAACACACATGCACACAATCACACACACACGCACACAATCACACACACAATCACACAATCACACACACACACACAAACACACGCAACCTCACATACACACACACAATCACACACACACACACACACACACATGCGTGTGGGTGTGAGTCTGTGCCAGCGCGTTTGCAACGTGTTGTCAGCGCCACCGCTTCAACACGCGCACCGTGCCATACGAGGAGAGACGCCACCTTAATGGAGGAGGATTATTATTAATCTCGGTTCTCATGAGGTCATGGTGTTCTGGTTGGAAGTCCAGACACCCGCGCCCAACACACACCCACTCACACACACAGAGGGTGTGTGTTTTAAGCCTGTATTTGTAGTACTGTGTAGTGTTTACCATGGCGAGGCTGGCTGCCGGCCTCTGATGGGATGTTGACACACGCACACACCCAAAGGGCTTTTATTGAACTATACCAGGGTGAAAGAGGTGCATAGGAGGGATGTTGTGGAATAGCCTTTGAACTTTGTATAGAGGTATATAAACAGAGTTGAATTCATAACATTGAAGTGTTATTCTTCCAAACTACTAAGGTCATCTGAATGTATTTGTTTTGGTTTCAACTCTTAGAAATTCAAATAAGGCATTTTAAGTTATATTATTTCAAAACCGGATTTCACATTTTTTGTGCTGATGCTCACTAATTCAGATACAATGTTTTAAAATACAATGTTCATTACTATGGATCCAAAATAAGCATATTCAAACTCTAAAACTCATAAATATTGCAAATCATCAATGTTAATTAACGAAATTGGGCACCAACTGATATTATGATACAATTTATGCATTTAATATTATGCCGATATAATTGGAAATGTAAATTAGGCAGAAATTCTCAAGAAAGGGGTGATAGTCATGGGTTAAAATAACTGGACCAGATAATTAAATAAGTAATAAGTCTATAGTTATTACCCCCGAGCGGAAGAGCAGTCATTTGAGCTGTTTTACTGTTTTAGAAGCCCTGTGCTTACTGAGCTCTGAGTTTGAACATGCATAACTGACAACTGACCAGAGCCCTGCTCCCCGTTGGCGATATTTGGGTTTAATGGTCAAGTATTTTTCTTTGATCACATGACTTGCAGACCGCACCCTGGTAGGCCAGCAGTCTGTTAGATTGCACTCAGTCTTGATTGCTGAGGCATGTTCTTGGAATAACCTGCTTCTTTAGTCTGTATTTTTATCGCTCAAAATGTGTTATCCGTATTTTGACCACTTGGAAATGAGAGCAATGAATTTCCTTCTTTTAATATCTGTAACTTACATTTTTGTATCTGAATTAGTGAACACTTGAAAAATATATTCAATTTTTTTTTAAATGGTACTACTTGAAATGCCATATTTGAAGGGTTCATTAGATTTGAAGACATTTAAGATCACCTTGTTTTCAGTTTATTACTGTATATTATATATTATTAGAGTATATTATATCAATGTTATGAATTGAAAGCTGTTTAATTTCCATATACAAAATTCAATGGCTTTTATAATTCAAAACATTACGGCAGTGATTGGCTTCCATAGATGTTGCTTGCGTTGTAAACACAACAACATGCACACACAATACCTTTGATCAAACCAAGAGCTGATGTCGCTGTATTACCTTTCTGAGGGCTGAGCTACCAACTGAGCTGCGCTTTACAAGGCAAAACCCCCTCTCTCTCTCTCTCTCTCCCTCTCTCTATCTCTCCCCTCTTTTGTGTGTGGTGTTGCAGTCACCCCCCCCCCCCCCTCACAACCTACTTGGCCAGTCTTGCCCTGCCTTCCTCATAAGGTTAATTCATTCATTTCCTGGGTGGTGGGGGCCTCTAGGCCTGCCGGGTCCGCACCAAGGATGGGGAAGACACACCTTCCAGAAGGCACTACGTGTGTGTGAGTATGTGTCTGTGAGAGAGAGAGAGAGAAGGGCGAGAGAACAGAGAGCGAGAGCGTGCGAGAGAGATAATGCGTGTGCTGTTGAACATACATGCATGTACACACATTTAGGTAGAGCAAATTTGCATGGTTCACGACCCATCATCGTGCATGTGAATGTGTATGTAAGTGTGTGTGTGCATGTCTGTATGTATGTGTGTGCGTGTTTGTCTGTGTGTGTGTGTGTGTGTGTGTGTTTGTATGTTTACGTGCGCAACACAAAGCCGCCACATAAACAAGCGTAAACACAAAGAAGCAGTAAAAGGTTTAGAGACACTAGGATACAGAGGCACTGCCATACATCTGTGTTAAGGAAGGCAAAAATGGCTTTGGCTGGTACAATTCCTACCAGCTGAGGAATACCCACTCTCCACCTCCTCCTCCCCCTCTTCCACCTCCTCCTCCCCCTCTTCCACCTCCTCCTCCACCTCCTCATCCCCTCCGCCTCCTCCTCCTTCTCCACTTCCACCTCCTCCTCCTCCTCCACCTCCTCCAGGAAGGGTTTTAATTGCGGAGGGGCTGGGGGCGTCCAGGGAGGCGTAACACACCACGGAGGTGTTTGTCCTGCCGTGTGACAGGGGGAGCTCTGGGGGGGCTGGAGAGGCCGAGGGTAAGAGGATCACAGGGAGCTGTTGTTCTTGGGGATATTTTTGGTCTTTATTTTGCTCGTCTGCTGTTTTACTTCACATTGTTCTCCCGCTCAATTTATCAACTTGTATGAACCCCCTCCTCCCCCCTCCAAGCACCACCACCTCCACCACCATCCTTGTGTCTCTCTCCCTGCTGTTTTGTTGAATGGGGCGTTTTCATCCCTCTCTCCCTTTCTCTCAGTGTATCTTGAGTTATCTGTGTTATGCCGTCCAATATTCCTGTGTCAGTTTTCGTTCCTATGTTTTCTACCCCTATCCCTCTCCCTTTTTTCTGTTCCCTCTCTCTCTTCCTCTCTCCCTCTTCTCTCACGTTTCCTCTCTCTCCCTTCTCCCTCTCTCTTCTTCTCTCCCACCTTCTTTCTCTCCCTGTTTTTATGTTATGCTCTATGTTCACCCTCTCTCACTCTCTCTATCTCGCTCTCTCGCTCTCTCCCCCCTCTCTCTGTTTCTATCTGTGAAGCTCACTGGCACGTCACGCTCAGTAATTAGTCTGGACATTTGTACTAAAATTCATTCACAGAAATGTATTATCCACTCATACAACATAAGTTGGATTTAGACACGTCGGCAGAATACTATTTGAATTGATGAAGAGAGAAAGAGAGAGAGAGAGAGAGAGAGAGAGAGAGAGAGAGAGAGAGATACATGATAAATAAATAATGGAACAGAATTTGTTGAACAATTTCATCTGCCAGCATTCATTCAACTCTCCAGGATTCGCCTCAATCTTAATTCCAACTTCTTTGTTTTCAGCTAAAGCAGATGATTCCAGCGAACAGACTTTTTTTTTGGTTTTGTCGGTTCAAAAAGGCGAGTGAATCCAATAAAGTGTTAAGATGGAGTGGAGATGACAGATATATTGCTGCCTTAAACCATCCAGGGGGGTGGGGAGCCGATTAAATTATTTTAGATATGATTAACTGTTGGCTCAATGTTATATCGCATTCCAACCAGTTGTAGGTAGGCCTACTACAAGTTGCCAATCTGGCACCCGGGAACGAGAACCACTGATTTACGAGCCAAACAGTAAAACTGGCGTTGAAACATCCAAACCAGGCAACATTCAATTACAAAATGGAGAGGAGAGAGGAGGACGCACTGCTTTTAACCTGTTTTAGGACTTCTTTATTTCTGTTGCAATGAGCTACTGAGAACCGTAATCCCATCGGCTGATCGTGACACCTGCAGCTGCGCGTTTGAAGCAGCAGGGGGCGCACAGTCCTCAATAACCGGCGGGCTGCGCGCAGAGAGGGATCCGGCGGGCCGTGGCCGGCGCTTAAGCGCAGGGCTCCTTGAGGAAGGTTATCCACCGGCTGATTCAGCAAACGGGAGGGTTTCGCATTCCGCTTTCTGGCGGCTGGGCTGACCTGAGTTCAGCTGCAGGGGCCCACCCCCGCGTTCTCGAGGAAGAGCCAGCAGGAGTCGGACGTGCCGCATTAATGCGATGACGGGGGGGGGGGGGGGGGGGTGTTTTTTTTTTTATTGAAAAGTCGGGGGGGGGGGGGGGGGGGGGGGGGGGGGGGAATGGGTTTATTGTTTGAAGAGGGAGTGAGGAATAATATTTAAAAAAAAAAAAAAAAAAAAAAGGCGGGACGGG
>JAOPJL010000008.1:16784793-16795786 GCA_027123545.1 Trisopterus esmarkii
GTGTGTGTGTGTGTGTGTGTGTGTGTGTGTGTGTGTGTGTGTGTGTGTCTAGGGGTCAAATCTGGAGTTGATGTTTATTTTGGAAGCGTGGGCTCTGGTGATAGGTATTCATGTCTATGGACCAGGGATTGGACATCATTGGGTTGCGTTATGTAATACCTCAACGTTTAGCCCAGAATCATCTCCAGAATTCCTGCTGTTTTGATTGTGGGGTTTTGACTGTGGACTTCATGATGACAATAAAGATGATTTACTATGCCGTGTCTTGTGTCTTAAACTACAGTTTAAAGACCATATGCTAGCTGTAAGGTATGGATGAGCACAGTGCCACTACTAAATATCACATGTGACTTTTGAATTGTGAACGTCATTTAGAATGTCATCAAATTGGTTCTTATTTGCCATAGGCATTCTGTTAACCTTTTTAACTGTCTAAATGTTTGGTTTACTTAGAAAGGGAGTGAAAAAAGGGCAGAGAGGGGTAGAGCGAGAAAGAACTGATGGAAAACATTTGACATGAGAGTTCAGTGACAAAATATGTCCAGGTCTTTTGATCTTCATTTGGTATTTGCCTTGATAGAACTTTAACCACTGTTTTAAAACAGATCGGAAAAGTAAAACACATTTTCCCTCCATGTCTTTTATAAGAATGGCTTCATAAACGCAGCTCAAACTGTAGCAGTTTCACAATAAGGGGTCTAAATGTCATTATCTTTCTGGGACCCCTGGCATCAAATTGGAAAAAAACGGTACATTTCCAATATTACCTTTTGTCCAAAACAAATTAAGCCAGCAAAGACCTTCAGCAATGTTCCTGCACACGATTACCCTCTCATTTGATCAAAACCACAATTGCCCGCCATACTTTGACGTGATATATCGGTTGGGATAATCCAATGATGGACAAATACAAAACATTGGGACTCCACAAATGTTTACTCACACAAAGGAATTTAAGTAACGACTTAAAGGATTATGGATTTATTTATTCTTTTACCTCCATTTCCCATTTGGCTTACACAATACTGACAATATCTTTCATATTTCAGTTGACATGGTTCCCTTGGCCCCAATTGCCCCAATTGCCCCACTTGCAATAGCACATTGACCAGCAAAGAAAGATATAACTCAACTTTATATGTCATTATATTGTAGTTAATAATAATAATATTAATAATAATAATAATAATAATTATAATATTATAATAAGTGTATGTGGTCACATTTTACTAGGCAGACATTTTTCAACATTAAATCATCCTTCACTTTATTATTCTAAAAAAGGCCTTTTCTGGATTCTTCATATATCTTTCCTTCCACGCAAAGAATAGAACAAAACTGATTTAAGAGTGTTTTGATTGAATTCAATAAGATTGAAAGAATTCCAGGACTGATTCCATGACTTTTGGAGGTTTTTTAAAACCTGGACCACCCTGAGAAAACCTTTTGGGAGGAAATAAAGTCAAGACCCAGGAGAACACTAGCCAGGGATGGGAGACTAAGAAGGAAAGGTCTATGACTGTCCTAACAGTCTGCAACCTTTACTTAATTATTATTCATACATCAAAGCCTACATCATATTGACTTCACAACATTTCTGCAGAACCCGGTTTAATCATTGCACTAGCTAACTTTTTCAATCAGAAATAACACCAGTACTATATTGTATTGCATTGTATTGTATTGTATTATCATTTCTAGCATTGTATTGTATTGTATTGTGTTGTATTGTCTCGTATTGTATCATATTGTATTGTCTAGTATTGTATTGTGTTGTATAGTCTTTTGTATTGCGTTGAAGTGAATTGCATTGTTTTGTTGTAAATCTATATCCCAGAGCGGAAGAGCAGAAGTTCTTCACGTAGCATATGCTACCACCTAGCATATGCTTTAAAGAAACACACAAACTTTCTGATGATGACAATCATCGGGGGAGTGCAGTTGTGGGTACATCATTGTGCAAGCCCCCGGTGAACCAACCTCTAAATAGTATCACCTTTAGGCGTGGACAATGGCATCAAACAAGTCCAATACTTCCTCCCGCTGCCCAGTTTAGTTAGTCGTCCATTGTCTCCAACAATGGATCTTGACACTTTGAATTGGAGCCTGTGATGGATAGCTTTTGAGGTCAAAAGCCCTGACTGCTATATTGATTTCATCCTTTAGCCCGGACAGCTTTTCTTCCTGAATAGACATGGCTTGGTGGTGGGAGTCGCATCGACCTTGTGGGAAAGTGTGTTCTAAGAAGTGATGGGGCTGGCCTGCTTATAATCAAAGGACCAGATAGCAGGATATTGATTTAAATATGACATCTCACTCACTATAAGCTTCATTGTTCTTACATTAAAGCAAAATACATTTTAGAATATGAATTCATGTATGACTCTTTGATGCATTCATTTGTGGTTGATATCTACTGTAGTGATGTGTAGTTAGGCCAACACTAGTAGCTAACACAGCCTAAACAGACATCAGTTCAGTTGTACAGACATGATGTCAGTTTAGTTGTTCTTTTTTGAATAGGTCTACATGTACAGGCCTGTCTGTATAAACAGCTTCTAAATGGGGCTTGTATAGAAATAAACAATATAAATACTGTTTTTCATGATGAAGAGGAAGGACCGAGGTTCCACACTAAATGTGCTCCCATAACATATCCTGCATGGAGGGTGTCATTCATGCAGAGCACAACAACAGTTAACACCAACAGAGACATTTGGGAATTAACTGGGGTCGAAATGTCGATCGTTTCACCCAACCAGACCATGTATATGATCATGGATGCAAATCACTCACGATTTTCTCTCTACCTTTTTTCATTTGATATGCGCTTGTATCTATAAAACACGTTCCCTGTTATTACCAGTCAATAAACCATGCGTAATTGGTAACGTTCTGTGTATATACGAAAGAAAAAGAAAAAATACAAAAAAATCCGAAACAATTTAATATCTCAGTGTATAAAACGAATTTAGTGTCCAGTTAATCTACGCAGTGTAGGCGTTTATAGTTGATAGTCCCCTTCTCACAGACCCCTGGAGCCGGTGTGCTGCACGGTGCTCGCTGCAGCACACAGATCGGGTTCAGTCTTTGTCAGTGTGAATGGGGGCGGAGGAAGCGAAGCCATTAGAATCCTATAAAAAGAAAGTATCCGACATCACAAAGTATCAAGCTCCAGCACCACAAGCACCTAGGCCAGATACGGACCGCTTGAAACCACTTTGCAAGAACTATCCTTAACCTTCATCATCCAATTTATTTTTCTTTCATTTATCTTTTTTTTAAACAGAAACAGCTACGACAATCTCTTAAAAATCGTCGGTATTTTCCTAAAATAATTATTATATCCATGGCAGTCGTAGGTTTATTTAACTGAATTAGAAACCATCGAACTTAAAAAACTTTCCAGCCAACGGGTGAACTTTTACGCATGGACGCTGCGAGAGCGCGCACCGCTCCGAGGTCTTCGGTGGTCGTAAAGTGAGCGCAGAGGAGGGCTCCTTGAACCTGTCCAACCTTGTCGGCACTCCACGTCTTGTCTTTTAAGGATGCTCGCTTTCCCTCGGAGTAGATGGTGGTGGTTTGTACTGGCGCTCCTCGTGGCCACGGTGCGGCCGGGGACGTCCCAGAGAAAAGAAGCGCGCTCCAAGGCCAACTCCATCAGGTCGGCGTTGTCGGAAGAGGCGCCCCCCACGCCGGGGACCAACCACACCGGGACCATTCACAGCGTAGGGGTCCCCAAGAAACACAACGTCCTCACACAGGTACTTTATCATGCGCAATGGGTCAGAACTTATTGTAGTGTTATTATGACGTTTCATACAAATATTGCAGGTAAAGTAACGTTTTTTTTCTGAATGTAAGGGTATGTAAGTGCATTGGATTGGATATGGATGACAGTTGTTTGTTATGATAAAAAGATAACGCCTCAAATCGGATGAACTCCGGAGTGGATCACTCGTGTAGTTTTGAAGCGTGTTTGTGTGGGGAGGATTTTTTTAGTTGCGGATTACCCGAGTATCCAAGTGACCAAGTATAACTGCATAATGTATCGAGAGAGTACCTATTCCCCACGTGTGAGTCGTTAAGGGGTCGGACGGGATCAATCAGGGCCCTAATTGGCTCTCTGACGTCGCAGCCCCGACGTGTGGGACCGAGGTTTCAGTAAACCATGTTATGGCAGCAGAAATGTGAGAAAACGTTAAGACTCCGGGTAATTCTCTGTCTGGTTCTTGGTGTCATTAAAGTGGCACAGACGCTTGTGGGATTAGGAGCCTTTGCTCAGGGGCAACAGGGATTCAAACCGGCCACTTAATAGCCGCTCTAACACTTTCCATGCTGTTTCACCACTTGGTTCGATTAGGGCGCCGCTTTGGAAAAAGTTTAAAACATTAATTATGCCATTATTTTGGCAATTGTAGGTGTAGTTTTTCCTCGTTCCAAGTAGGGTTAGTCTTTTAAGACCTATCGAAATATCCTTCAAAAAAACACTTAAAATTTAAACATTTAAACTTTGTTAAGCTTCCATATTCTATCAAATATTAATTTGGTTGATCAAACGTGTGCTTCTTGTTATAAATTATGTTAAATTGTCAAGTAACTTTTAAATACAAATCTTAGACAGGAGAGATGACACAATACATCCAACCAACCAAAGTATGATATAAATCTAGACATATGATATGTAGCTTTTTTTAATTATCGATTGATGAAGCTGATGGTGTTAAACCATCTCCTATTCTTTGATTGGATCCCCTTCAACAGTAGATGGCACTGCCACGTTTTCTGTCCCTTTTTTTTCCAGCAATGCCACCACACTGTTAAATAAGCATGTCCTTATCTTTCAAACAACATATTTTCTGTGGCCTTATAATCAAAAGTTTCAAATGTCATTTAACTGCTGGCATTTTTCTTGTCTCAGGCTTTGGAGATAACATGTGTGCCAATATAACCGCTGGGCAACTATCTCCCTAGTGTGGCTAGCAACAATCGTGGAGGACATCAGTGATGTGTGTGTGTGTGTGTGTGTGTGTGTGTGTGTGTGTGTGTGTGTGGGTGTGTGTGTGTGTGTGTGTGTGTGTGAATGTGCGTGTGTGTGTGTGTGCGTGTGTGTGTGTGTGTGTAACATCTGTCAGGAGCTCGGAGCAGTCTTGCACCACACTGTGCCTCTCCCTGACTGTGCTGTCCCTGACTGCGCCGCCAGCCTGCGCGTCGGTCGGCCCGTGTTTTCAGCCCCATTAAGCCTCATCGCTGCATCATTACAGCGGGGCTGGGGCCTGGTGTCACCGTCGCTTCCTGGTTACCCTGCTATGCATCAACACCTGCTTGGGAGCCAGAGGGTAAACAGAGGGCGTAGAGGTGTCGTCTCCGTCTATGTGTGGCGCCGCTTAGGGGGTTGGAACCAAACTCCACTGCTCTGTATTTTTATATTTGTCGGGGGGAAGAATCGAAAAAGTCTGGATACAAGGTGAGAACTGAGTGCATTGTTACCTTAACATCTACGTTGTGTGAAGAAGGTTCAGAAGTACGCTTTGTTGACTTTAGTTTATGCGCTCTGTTCGTGATCTGTGCTGCTTTGCTGGAGTTTCATCTCATACTCTGCTTCCACTTTTTTGGTGTAATTTCTTCTATTTCCTTTTCTTCCTTCCCTTTTTAGTTTCCTCAATTCTCGATTTCTTCCTAATTAGACCATCTTTTCTCTCTCAACTTTTATTTTTCCAGATATAACATTAAGAACAGTTTCTTTACAATTTACAATATTGATCTGGTAAAAACAAAAACTTTACAGCCTACTATAAGATTGGCTGGGGACTCGCTCTCTCATCTTCTTGTCTTGCTATTTATATTTGTCTCCCACACCCTGGGCCTCATGCATTGACGTCTGCGTAGGTTTCTGCGCAAATGAATGCTGATAGAGAAAGTTGGAAAATCTGTGTATGTGGAGATTACCCGAGATTTTCAAAAAAAGCTAAAAAACTGTACTGGGTTTTCCATTTCTACACACCAATTATCCTGAGAAGAGTTCACACCTCATCGACTCCTATAATTGAACAGAAATGGTCTAGGAATGACCATAATGACCTGGCCTGGGAACCAGACGACTCTGCTCGCCCGTGTTTTATTTGCTGTGGCACATACGTCTGGCCTCCCGTTCAGACAGCTATCCAGCAGACCTGGCTCAGGTCGGGCCAGTCACAACCGTTTTCCCAAACCCCAGGCATCGAATCACAAGGCTAACGCTGGACTGGGCATGCAAATCTAATTATAGTGCCTTTGTCATAACGTATTTTGACATGCACCAGGCTTTATCTCTCTCTGCCTTTCGCTCACAATCTCATTCAACCTTTATTTAAAACAGAGGAATAATTGAGGGCCTTTTACTGTGAAGCAGAGATTACAAAATCAGACGAATAAATAACTAAACAAAGCAGAGAAAATCAAACAAACTCAATCTGTAAAGCAATTACAGGCAAAGATAGAGGCAAATTGTTCAGAGTATTCCTAAAGTGTCCAAAAGTTGATTTTAGATGATCCATGCAAGACGATGCAAGATGTTCCATGAGTACACAGTTTAAACACTAAAAGTTGTCCTTCCAAGATCTGCCCTATGGCATGATCCCACTGCCTTCCAACACTGCGTATGCGGGGTTGTCTAGGGTGCATATGTAACGATTTATCCTCATCTGCCAGGTCTCTGAAACTTTGTGTGGAAACCGGAATTCGTGTGTTTACGAGGGCATTTCTCTGCAGCACCCTTTTTCCATCACCTGGCCCCTGGTTTCCCCCTCTTCCCGAAACTCCAACTGAATCATTCATTCCACAAACCCCAGGGCGTCGAACCCCTGTCTGAACACTCCATCAATGTTTAATGAATGTCGTTTCTTTTGTTTTTTCCATAATAAATAGGGTAAGCTCTTTTGTCGCTCAGTTGGCCTAGTTTTTTTTTCTGTAAATATATCCTAAACTATGCACACAACTATGCAACTATGCAAAAAGATGAAAAAACAAGTCATATTTATTTTTACAAGAAAACAATGTTTCAATACCAAAATCCCTCCATATTTCATTACTAAAAAAACTGCTGAAAAAAAACCTGCTGGTATTGGATTAGATACCAGTAAAATAAATATCATGGTGCCAGTGAGTGTCACCTATCTATTTGATCTTAATTCATTTCCTGCACCCCTTGTCTTCCTCCAGCAGTAAACCTGTCCTGCCTGTCTGTCTCTCTGTCCTCCTCTCTTCCCATCCCCTCCTTCCTCAGCTGCCTGTCACCAACTCAGCCAAAAGACATCTTACCATTTCCTCCCAACATCTCTCCTCGACCTTCCCTCACCTCCCCCTCCCTCCTGGTACACAAGCAGGCTTCGCCTCCTATCCTCAGACCTTCCTGCCCTCTTTCCTCCACGTTCCCTCCTAACCCGGAGACCGTAATCCCCCCTAATGAAAGCTTGCTTGTCTAAATACTTTTTAAAGGCCTGTTCAATACTTAATGAACACGCCATGAATATTTGATGGGCACTAAAGCCCGGGGATCCCGCGGGGCTCGTTTGCTATAGAGATCAACACGGTTCATCACCTTCCCAGCCTCACACCACCCCCAGATCAACACTGGATCCTAATGGACAACCTTGTCGTACGGTCCCTGCCTGACCAGGGGAATGACCGGTGGATGGGTCTCTGGGGAGCACGTGGGTGCGTGTGAGAGTGTGCGCTGCGTTGTAGTGTACATGAAACGGGCAGTTGTTTGCTCTCTGATGTGTTTTCGGGTGCTGTGTGGTTGTTTCGTATGCATGCATGTCTTTTATATTGTTTGTGTTGGTTTTGGGTAATACAGAGGTATTACTTGAACAAGCAAAGGGTTTTTGATGCGGAGAATTGAATAAGCATGTGTAATATCTTGGGCATCAAAAGCTGTTTTTGATGCAATGCTTGTTTTTCAACCCCATATGGTGTGTGTGAGGATCCGAAACTTTAGCAGGTCCAAGCATATGCATGCAGGGGGATATAAATATGTATTATAGAAGATCAAATGATACTAATCTAGAGTTGTTTTGGTTCGCCTGAGTAATGAAAAACAGACAAGTTCAAGTGCTCTTCATTTTTCACAGTGAATAGTCATCATAGAATCTGCCAGAACACTTTCTGTTTTTCATTTTATTTTTGGTCCAAGCTTTTACGAGAGTCATGAGAATAGGAGACGCTGTTTGGCTATGATACACAGAACTCACGATATAAAAGTACATGACCTTGTATAAAATGATGAAAGTATTAATAGCTTAATAAATACAAATATATATCTTTAAAAGTTTTTATTTAATTAAATGGGCATGAAAAAAGTGTGAAAATCAAGTCATGTAGTGCCCCAAAGAATTTCAAAGTTGACAACACTAAATATGGAAATAAAAGGACGTTAAACAAGAGAACCGATAAGCACTAATTAATTACTAACATGGCTTAATCGAGCCTCAGCAATCCAAGACGAGGAAGAGCAACGAGAAGCCTCCTCTCTTGTTTCCTACAGCATCCATCTTTGGCAGGCGAAGACGAGTGACCCGGAGGGCGCTGGCAGACAGGTGTTGGATCTGCTTACACGGCGGAATCGCCAGATGCAGCCACAATCAGAACGCTGGCATTCAAATCAACCCGTGTGCGTCTTTGCATTCACTGCTGCCTCTGCGTCTGCCTCGCTTTCCATAATCGACTGGGAGAGTTTCGGGTCAAGATGGATAAATGGCTCCCGGCGGCCCGCTGGGTCCAGATGGGACGGGTAGGAGGCCTTTGACACTTGACGCACTGGACGATGGAGACAAGATGGAAGAGGCCATTTCATAGATTTCCCTAAATGCCTGAAATCCAGGAGGAATGCGGTTGCATCCGAATCGACCGACGGTCAGGGCCACATATCAACAGGGTTTGGTGGTACGTCTGCAAGATGAGGAGCAGGGGAAATGGCTGGAGGCAAACGTGTCAATGCATGGGTGAATGCATGGGTTGGAAACCTAGCCAGGCTGATGTGTTAAGGCCCTGACACACCAACCAGATTATCGGTTGTCGTACCGATTTGGTGATTCCCGATTAGGTCATTGCCAATTCAACGTGAGCAATCGGCTGAAAAGAACACAGACAGCTTGAAAAGACGGCCGATCGCACATCACACAACAAAACAGACTCAGGTCACCGAACTCACCAGACTGTCCGACGACCGATAATCTGGTTGGTGTGTCAGGGCCTTCAAGGACCATTGTGTTGGAAACATTCAGACGGCTGCAGTCTAATCCCAAAGACATTGTTGAAATGCCTTTTATGGTCAGTGCTCATAATTGTATCTCCACTGGAACTTTCCTTGAATCTCCCTGAACTTTGTCCATGTCCATAACTTACTGATTAAGGGCGTTGTCTGAGCCAATCAAGATGCATGCTGGGACACAGTTAAAGATAAAATGTAAAATCTGAGGGTAAAAGCGTTGTCGTGACAACCATTACCTGAATAGGACTGCCCTTCAAGGAAGCAGCAAGGGTTTTTCCCCACAGGGACTGGGTTAGCAAATCGGCAAGGTCTTGTCATTCAGGCAATCAAAATGAGAGGTAATGAGATTTTTTAACAGTGCACCTTTAACAAGGGGATCGTACCAGGTCTAGAAAATCATGTTTCGGGCTCTGCTGTATCTTTATTTATTCATTCCGCTTTCTCATTGTATTTTTGTCCGCTGTTCCCCCCGTTCTTGTAAAACCCTGCTTCTGTCTGCTCTGTCGGGAACCCGGAGAAGCAATTAATTTCAGACAAGAAGCGGGATCGCGTCAAAAGGCCGTACTGGTATAAACCACGCAGACAAAACGCTCTGCTTTAAACGAGGCTGTAATCAATCGGCGAATCACAGCCTACAGAATCCAGCGAGGGGGAGGGGCACTCGTCCATTATGTGCCGTATGGAGGGATGTAAGTGAGGAGGTGTGACCCATTTGGGTGGAGGCTAGTGAAGTTTTCACAGAACAAGTTGCAGATTCAGAAGGATGAGGGAATGACATTGAGAGAGAGAGAGAGAGATCATTTGCAGAATAGAGATTCAAACGCCCCGGACGGGAGCGGTAGGTATTTGTTGTGAAAGGGAGACAGACAGAGGGATGGATAGATACCATTTTCAGTCGATAACACAGCTGTAGCAGAGGCACACAAACACACACAGGCCGGGTCCCATCTGTCTCCCCTGCTCCCGCGGACTGCGTTTTGAGGCACTGCTTGGTGTCCTGTCTGCCCGACGGGAACAGAGGGGTAACAGAAACCCGGCGGAACGGGACACGCCCGCATCCCCGCTTTTGCCGCCATCTCGTACAGACATTCCGGAATTGTGAACTTACAAAACAGTTTGAGGTTACGAATGAATTACATCATCTTCTTGGGTGAATTAAACCAAAAAAAAAAATTCCGACCGATATAATTAAAAAAAAAATCAAATCATTGCCATTATATAATTACATTTGTGCTCTTCACATTGCCAGTATATCCAGAGTCTATATCCAGAGCCAGCATCTGCCTCTTCTCTGCGCATGAGAAACAAAGGTTCACTAGCGCTACACCTATTGTTGAAACAGTACACCCCACCAAGGTGTGGGTAGGGGGTAGGGGACGGGGATGGGATGGGCCTACACACACACACACACACACACACACAAGCACATGCAGTCTATATTCTATACAAAATCAAACTATAACAATGCATGCAAACCAAAATTTTACATATCTGGTCTGCTCTCGCTCTCTCTCTCTCTCTCGCTCTCATACTGAAGGCTGTAATCAACGCTAATGGGATTCAGCTGTTGGCCGGTCTAATTACCTGGAATGCAGACGGATGGTCTGGAACACGCACGCACTCGTACACATAAACGCACACACACACACACACACACACACACAGATAAGGAAACACACACACACACACACACACACACACACACACACACACACACACACACACACACACACACACACACAC
>JAOPJL010000008.1:17236541-17249444 GCA_027123545.1 Trisopterus esmarkii
TGTGTGTGTGTGTGTGTGTGTGTGTGTGTGTGTGTGTGTGTGTGTGTGTGTGTGTGTGTGTGTGTGTGTGTTAAAAGTGATTTCAGATTTCGATTTCTGAACCCTGGCACACTATTATTGAGGATTATAAAGTTTTGTAATCTAACACACACTTTATATGCTGATATAAATCCCCCTTAAACCAAAAACAGGCATTCCCACAATAAATTAATAAATCCCCCAAAAAGTGCTTATTTAAAAGTAAGCAATAAGTATTAATAACTAAACTTTTCAAGAAACACAAACAGAACCCTTAAACGTATTTATTAATCACACTTAGCTCATTAAGGTTGATGGGCTTTAATTAAAAGGCATTGGAGGAGATATATGACCCAAGACTCCAGGGTGGCCAGGAGCCATCACACGACTACGTCCCTTTGGACTGGCCGATTCCACCTCAGCCCGTTCATAGGAGCTGCGGACTCACCTGAAGTCAGTGCCAATCCGCTTGCCATTCTCGGGCTCCCCTGGGTCGGGGCAGTAATTAGACACCTGCTTGATTCCCCCTTCATTCACTGGAGGGGAAACGACAGAGAGACCGAGAGGGAAAGAGAGAGAGTTAGAGCGAAAAAGGTACATTCTCCCGTGTCCGAGATTAATACGTCTGGCGGTTTGAGTAACAACCTAGTCGCACTAATCAGACCTGAGTTTAACATTCTAGATGCAGAGACTCATAGCAGACCAGCCCAAATCTGGGGAAACAGGGGCATTTCTTGTTATTTTGCGACTCATTTGCTTCGATCGATCATGTCATTGGAGGCAAGGATCTGAAAGTGCTTAATAAATTAACTAACTGTAAGATCCAAGTTGGCTGCCATAAGTCCGTTTTTTCAGGTGGGAAGAGATTAAAAACATTAAACAACATCACATTCGAACACCGTCATTCTACTAAAAGTGTCTGTTAAGGTTCCAAGCCAACACCGCTTTGACCCGCCACAGTAAAAACATTTTAAAATCGCCTTCTGAATGGGTCATCCACTTCCTTAGCTAGAATATGTCCGCTACTAAACAGGGAACAAGACATTTCGTGTCGACGTGTATACATCGCTACCGGTTGTTTGTACGGTTGCCTTTTCTTTTGTAGACAGTGTTGAATGTGAAGTAGGAGAGTACATTGGGATCTCATTCCCCTCAAAGCCGTGGGGGGATCGTCGGCACTTTGCGCTCCTCGTCTCTTGCCCACGGTGTTACGTTCAAACCCGCCGCCCCGTGTGAGATTTATCAAAGTGAACAAAAGGAAAAAGGCGAGGCCTCTTCCCCTCACCAGACAAAATAGGAGAAATCTATCTGGGCCCAAAAGGGAATTAAAGAGGATTAAATAACCTCCAACTACATCGCAGGAGCTGCAATATTCACTCGGCATGGCTTTCCATACATACTAATGGTCTCTGTACCCCAGATAAAAGCCTCCCGGATGGAATTAAATATATGCCATACCTAGGAAAATACACAGGTTTCCATGAGTAAAAGTCAGTGTAAATGAATAAAAAAAAACACAGCCGTGTTTCTGTAGTAAGATATTGTGGCAAATAAAAAAAGGAATCAAATAAAGAAGTTGGCTGAAAATGAAATCCAGGAAAAGTGTGATATCACGCTGGCATTGAGACATCAGACACACAGAATCTTAAATATTCAAAGCGAGGAACACTTCTTCTCAATTACAAACGTTCAAGTTAATTATCGTGGGTTATAATAGTGTTATGGCTGCTTTGACGCACTGGTGATCATGCAGTCTTTTAGCCTGATTATGTTTATACAAAGCCTCTGCATTGTTTGTGCATCCTAACAAAAGAAGAGGCTGAGGTGGATAAGGGCACTTAAGGTCATGATTGAAATTACAACCGGCTACCACTCAAGTTTCTACCTCATTTTGGGAGTCAGGGTGGGTCTTTCTACAGCTTGGGTTAATGGCAGGGTACAGTGCGTGCATACATGCGTGTCTAGTTTTTTAATTGATGTTCATTTAGGAGGTGGGCTCTTGATTAGGTGTAGGACTTTATGAGGAGGGATTGTTGTAGATAATTGCCCTGCGGTGTGCAGCTTGACGTCACGTGTGCACCTATCTGCCAGACGGCGGAGAGGGGAGGCTGAAATTAACAGGGACCGCACTTGGGCTGGATCCGGTACTGTCGCTTTAAGGGCCTTGAGCAAACAATGCAGCAACGAAAAAAGAAAAAGCCCAAAACAAAACACAAAACCCACAATGCAAGCCCCGAATAAACCCAAACAACACAAAACAATGAAATACATTTGCATAAGAGAACATAAAAGACTTACTCAAAGAGAGTTTGTTAGTGTTGTCCTTTCCTGGTAATAATTTAACCCCTCTGGATTTAAGCTCTCCAGAGCTTTTCACTGGTTGAGAGCAAGGCCGTTCGATAAAAGAAGAAGTTACAGAATTAGACGGGGGAAGAGACAGCACAGGCACAACTCATTTCACAGGTACAATTACAGTCTCTGTGATGAACATCGAGGTGTAACTAATGTACACGTTGAGATGTACACGTGGAAACAATGACCACTTAATGCAACAAGGGCCGTTGTTATGCTGTCTCCTAAAGCCAACTATAGGAACTCTGTCCTACTCGAAGTCTGTCCTGTATTAAGCAATACATTGAATAATATATGTGGGTGTCAGAGCGGGTTATTGTAACGAAAAAGGGGGGGGGGGGGACATCACAACACAGATTCAAAGGAAAGCAGAAAGACTATACTCGCAGTTAATGTAATTGAACACAACAGGTGGGCCAGGATTCTGCACAAAGCACAGGTGATGCAAGCGCCCGTCATAACTGTGCGGTCTCACAGTTTAGCCAGAAGCAATGAATGAAGTGTCAAGCTAGATGAGGACTATTTGCTTCTAGAACAATCCCCTCCAGCCCGGGGTGCATTTCATTCCATTTTTAAATCATGATATTCAACAACGGAGAATTGTAACTGTGCCGATTTAGTGAAAGGTGGTGATTGTTATTCACCAAAGCACGCAGCACAATAGAGTCCGTTCTCTTCGTGGGTTAGCCATCATTGAAGTAATCTCCCAACTTTTTCTTTCTGATTTCATGACTTATGTAGATGAATTGCGCACCACTGCTGCAGTAAACAAGGCGCTGGTTTCTCTCTTATGCTTGCATTGCTTTCACTCCTCTTCCTCCGATGCTAGCGGTTGACCAATAAGGGCGATTTACATGGATTCAATTGGGAAAGGCCCTTGAATTGACCACAACAGCTTTGGGGCCTGCCTGACCTGCAGAGCGACATTAGATCGCTTGCAGATTCAGCTGAAATTGTAATAACTGATAATGTAATAATACATAAATATGGCTCCAGCCCCCCATTCAATATTATCATATCATACTGCTTTATTCACCAATAATCATAATCTGAATGTTTGTCTGATGTCTGCTCCTTAACTGATTTAGTGCACATGTTCATCCACATATGCACAACCATGCGGTTCTTGAACTAAAGAAATCTGTAAATTCCATGCAGACAATTTCACCAAACTTCCTGTAATTCCAGAGGTTATTGCAGTAATCTTGTGTACTGATGTGTCCGTTTTTGTGTAGTTTTGAGTAGTAGCTTGTGTATATATAGTGGATTGCATAGTCATGTAAACACATGTCATCACCACTAGCCCTGTGTACTGGGCACCTCTCTCATTATTATGGTTATGTGTTTAACAGCCATCTGCTCATTTGGGTGGAGGGGTATCTGTAAGGTCAGATATTTAAGCATATGTTGCAAGATGCAATATTAAGGCTAAGTGTGTCATTTACGTAATTACAAAAAAAGTTATTACGTTATTGGCTCAACAACTTTATAACATTAATGGAAGATATTATGTTATTGGCTTTATCACATTTAAATTATTACAATATTGGCAGTTATTACGTTATTGGCCGTTTTTATGTTATTGTTTGCTACAGGCCCTAACATATCTACAGCACGGTGTTTTTAAGGTCTGAAGAATCAATTATGTTGTTTTTGGGAGATTTATGTTTTTTAAATAACAGGGGAGAAAAAGCTGGTAGCCATCAGCTATTTTTTTTTAACAACAAGGGTGACGGATGTCAAAGGACTGCACTACACCTCCATTTAGAGTCTGCCCTCGACAGAAGCCTTATTAACATTCAGGGTTAAAAAAATTAAAGTAAAAATATGGAGGTAATTAGCGGGGGAGGTTTGGTGGCGTGTTTAAGGAGGAGGTGGCCCGGGGTGGGGGACATTGTGGAGGCCTTACCCTGGTACTGGGCCCTGAAGCCCTTGTGTCTGTGGTTGCTCTCTGTCACAAAGTGCAGCCGCAGCCAGTTCTTGTTGCTGATGATGGGCGCCGGGATGTTCGCCCCGGAAAGCCTGTGGAGGAGAAGACAGGAGGGCTGAGCACGGGACCGGCATGGGAAACACGCACAACCCATCCTCAAGTTGTTGCCACTGATGTAAATGGATTGCATTGAAATAGCGCTTTTCTAACCAGTTTCAAACCACTCAAAGCACTCTACAATTATTGCCTCACATTCACCCGTTCATGCACACATTCACACACCGACTGCGGTGTCAACCACGCAAGGCGACAGCCAGCTCGTGGAGAGCGGTTAGGTATAATAATAATATCAGTGCTTTATGATAACGGTAATGATGTTTCCCTACTGGGCAATCACCTGTAGGGCAAAGAAATTGTTTTCATCAACAAATGAAAATATTATAATTGAGCGTTTATGTATTTATTTTTTTCAAAACAAACACAAAAACATGTCAGCATGTAATGGGTAAAATAATTACTTGTCACGAGCTGCTGAAGGAGGCTAGGGAGCTGACACAAGCTTATTGTCTGATTTGACACGTAAACACGATTCTATTCTTTGTTGTAATGGACACGGCCATATTTAACAAATAATGTTGAAGAACAATTCTTACTTAATTCACAATGTGTGTGTACATGTCAACATCTATGACAGCCAACTGTTTGACACTCAACATTAAAGTACTGTTGAGAGCCATTTTATTCATTAATTTTCGTTTAACTCTTATGACGTGAAGCTAGTACATTTCCATCTCCAAGGCTTGCATCAAAGAATGACATTTAATCTCAGTAGTTTATTTATTTATTTTATAGCTGTAATGGGGAGAAGCCACAGGAAGGCTTCAGAATTACTTATCTGAAAAAGTACCTCTTATGTCCTGTCAAGGGAGAAAAACAGCACACTGACAATGTAAAACAGTTTGGCCCTGAAACCTGGAAGTAATCCTTTGTTACAAGGACTCTTCATGGATTTGCGCTTTGAGCTTAGTGTGTGTATGTGTGTGTCGGTGTGTTCACGTTTGTGTGTGTTTGTGCGTACATGTGCCTGTGCCTGTGCATGCATACAAAGTGTTCATAGCTCAGTCCATCTTAAATATAACAGTGGAGAGACGAGGATACTTAGGGATGTGTGGGCATGCTTTTCCCGTATCCTATTACTATCTTGCCTCTTAACATCTACCAGCGTGTTTGTGCTGCGATTTCAAGCATATGGCTGTAGAGTTAAAAAAAGAAGACAAAAGTAGTGTACAATACAGGCATCGGGGACTAATCACACAGCTTCAATGCTGCCAGGAGACTTGTCATTTGTCTAGCTAAGCAGGCCTTGCTTTTATCTCCCAGCGTGCATCTTGTTCTTCCTCACCAGTCAATAGCGCGCAGCAATGCCACTGTGGCCATTAAAGCACAACTTGAGACAGGAGAGGGAATGGAGGAATCTAAACAAAATGAGCCACAGTGGGTCCCAGTGAGCTAAACTAACACGCTGCAGTGCTTCAAGCATCATCTGCTGAGGTGTCGCTGTCACTGAACGGGTGGGGAGTAGAGGAGTGGAGGCGGTGTGTTTACCGTTAGAGGAAAGAGAAGGGGGAGGGGGGGGTGATCTGCACAAAAAATCCAATACTCTATTCACCATTAAAGGAAAGGGATTACAATGAAAACGTAGAAATTGATCCAGTCAATCACCTTCTTTACAGAAGATAATTAGAAAACAAAAAGTGCTTCCTTACAAAATGGCCGGGGCCCACACACACGCTCACACACACCGTATTTCTTAATAGAAAACTGGATGGCTTCTAATGCTAAGTGCGAAACCATCCATCACCAACGGTGACGGCGGCCCGCCTGGGAGAAGTTTAACCGTGTTTGATTTTACATAAAACTTGACCTTTTCTTCGACCCGAAAAATAAAAAAAAATGAGATAACAAATGACACTGTTTATAAGCCAACGTCTGCATGTTGCTGCCGTGGAGGCCATAAGTTATCACAAGGTTTTGTCGTACCTCTTCAGAAAAATGGATGGCGACCATAAAAGTCTGTGGCTGAGCAGCTGCCCGGCTCCCCTGCAGCAGGGAAGCAGGGATGTAACTTATTTAAGAGCAGCAGAGGTGAATAAACTGGAGGGGCAAAAGCAAACTACCGGAGCACATCTAAACACCATGTGTCATGAATGGAGAATCCAAAGGTCACAGACGTTCTACAAGGGCCTCATTTCGTTGCATTACGGACAATAACATTTAATAACAAGAGCACTTTTCTAACCAGTGGCCACTCAATATGCTTTACAATATTTCCTCAAATTCACTCGTTCATGCACACTTTCACACATGACGGCGGTGTCAACCAAGTAAGGTGACAGCCAGCTAGCCGGGAGCAGTCAGGGTGAGGTGTCTTGCTCAGGGACACCTCGACACTCTTGCTAGGAGGAGCCGGAGATGAAACTAGCAACCTTCCAGTTACCAGCCAACCCGGTCTACCTCCTGAGCCATATACCGCCCCTTCAACCCAGATGATGACTGATAGTTGCATGGTGAACCTGTGTTCACAAGTGATGTTTGAGCCTTCAGCTCGTTACAGCATCACTGCCCTGGAATAACCCGCACACTCACCTTTACATGAACTTAAAAGGCGGGTCGATTCTGGAGCCAAACAGTGACTTCCTGGCTTTCCTCTCTGTGATATAACCACCGCAGCCAAGGAGCTAATGAATTACCCATGGCCATCGGGATGCCTGGTCTCCCGACAAAGATACCGCGGGAAGGAGTGGTTTGAGCGGAGCGTCTCTCTGCTGTTTTTCTCCTTTGGTTGGGACCACAAGATGGGCCACGTCAAAACCAATCGGAGGAATGGGACTCCTCACACAATGAAATTCTCTTCGATCAGTGCAGCAGTCTCACCCCGGCGGTCTGTTTGGCCCGTCGCAGATAGATATGCAATATTGCTTCTCGTGATTACTCCCTGGCAAGCGTGCGATGAGCCTGGCCCCATCCACCTGATATATCCACAACCCCCAAATACTAAATTTAAGTTTTATAATAATTTTGTGGTGCTTGTAAGATTTGCTATATTAGTACAACAGTTTACTAATGACTCCCACAATTGTTTTAGTTCTTGGCACATGAAGAAGAGGTGCACACTGCACAAAAATGTAGAAACAAGGCAGGCGTAGAAGAAAATAATAGTCACATGTGGGAATCAAACGGTTCTTAATTGTTACGATGACAATTCAAAAAACAAAGCAGGAATAAAAGCAGTTTAATTAGGCACGAGTAGATAATATCGGGTGGGTGCAGAAAACAAATGGGGACACATTTCAAGAATGCCCATTTGTATTAAAAGTCTGTCTTGAAAGACAGAAGAGACGGCCGGTAATTTATTCTGATTGATGAATTTAACAAACGGACAAAACAATCAAGGACTGTGCGACCAATCTCGACTCAAACCCCCGAGAGAGCCTCGTGTTATTGCGGTGTCGGGTTCGTATTGGCTCAAATTAGCGTCAAGTAGCATCCCCCTCCGTCAATGCAATTGGCAATATTTTGGTTGCTTTTATAAAGTCAGAGGAGCAACAACACACACCAACTCTCTGCAGGTCAGCAAAACCAGCTGATTGGACTGTATTCTAGGGATTTGATGTGAGAAGAGGCATAGAGAGTATTTAGAGTATAGTCCTTGAAATGCCAAATACAACAAATTAGTAAGAATGGCTAGGAAGAAAAATAGGCTATTTATTCTAGATTTGTATTTATATTATTATTGATAAAGTTACGTTGGTATGAATATCCACCATGGTCAACGCATATTCACAGAATATCCCATCTGGGAGTAGTAGCAGTCCGACAGTAGTAGTAGTAGTCTGAGTACAAATCGGATCCTATCATATATGGTTCTGTGCAGCAGAGGGACATAATACCTGTAAGTTTAAAGGTGAAGTTATACTTATGTGTCCAATGGCAGCCTTATGGTACGCGGTGGGTATCTGAGGAGCACAACCCTTACGTACACTTTGTCCTGAGACACCCAGAACCCTGATTGTCCCACTTCATATTCCTGATGTGTTTACAGGTTCATTTCCGGCCAAGATTGAAACAACATCAACAGCAAATTGGAGATTAGAGACTGAGAAGAATCACAAATAGGTTCATCTTCAGATTATAAACATCATCTATTCATCAAGAGGCAATTTGTTGTTGAGCTAGAAAGATGTCATGCTTTGTTTAAAGCATCATTTCACAAAACCGTAATGAAGGGCAACTTAAATTTCAGGGTACATCTTGGGGACATTTTTAAATACTAGTTTATGCGCTTATTCACTGACTTGTTGGGCAGACAATTCAAATCATAAGCAGTGCAACAGAAACTCCAATATAATCCTGAACAAGACCTTGAGTTAGCTTTGATTAGTAATAGGACCTTCAAGTTTTAGGTGATTAAAGCATCGTAACCTTCCCTCCTCCACTAAAACTTTGGTTACCAATATCATTAACCAAAACTACTTCCTTGAACTGATTCTTGCCAAAGAGTGTGAGCGTGAGCACAACTTGCCACAAACATAACAATATCGGTAGCATTTGGGTATTCTTGATAATACCCTGTTGAGTAAAGCACTTGTATGCCGATTAATTGTTTTGTATTCCACAAACCCTGTAGTAACATGACCAAGTGGACTGGACAAGAACAGTCCTTTAACTGTACTGAAAGAATTCCTTGCTGGTGGATTCACTGACACCCCAACACAAATCCAGTCTGATTTAATTTTGATAAAAAATAATCCAGGATCATTTCAAAGGTCTAATGTCGAACAATACTAATTACTATTTTACATCCGTTAATAAAATTACAAAGTAGAAGAAATCAAAGCTCAATTTGCCACCAAAATAAATAAGCCTCCAATGCTAAAAGCAGACGTTGAGTCTGATTGGCTCCCCTGGCTGTCAATCATAGTTATGTAGCTTTAAAACTCAAGCGGTAAATTGATGGCTTGATGTCTCCCCCACAGCTGTTGTAATACGTTGGGGTGTCTGAAAAGCGGGGCTGTACAATGGCCTTACACAATCAGAAGCGCTCATAAAGAGGGTGGAAGAAAGAGCAATCTATTTAACAGGCAGAGGCTGGTGAGGTGTACGCCTCGCTTGTATTAGTTTAATTTGTTTTCCTGTCTCTTTATTTACCTTGGCCAGACAGCGGCTTGTGTTTTAACCAGACTCAGTGGGTCCCAAGTGACCCATGCAGATTAAAATGAGAACTCTATAGCCTGCAAAGCAGGAAACTCAGCGGCATCCCATATTGTCACCTTGGTGTTTAGACGCCAAATATATTGCCCCTGACGGATCTTCTCCCATGTTGTTTTATTTTCATATTCTATTTAAAACACACGTCTTTGAATGACATTGAGGCAACAAACCATATCTGAGGTAGTCAACAGATCATCCACTCATCTTAAAGTAACCCCCAAACGTAGGCTTACTAAGACACAATGCGCCGGTCAGTGAACGAGTTCATTCTGAAGATATTTTTAAGCCAAGATGTTTACCTGCGGGGCTGTCATAACACAACATCACTTCCCTGTCACTCGTTCCTCAACCCTGGCAACACACTTGGCAGTCGCCGCCACGCATTCTGCCTCCCCTCTTGACTCTTTTCGCTTCTCCAGCCTTCTGCCTGACAGTTTTTAACTCCTGGTACCCAACACTGTCTATCAGACGCCCCAGTGGCAACTCTGAAGAGACAAAAGAGCTCATTGCTAAGTGATTGATTAGTGCTTCTTTGAACCGTGTCCAATTAATCCCTAGCAGGATCACATAAACCTGGAGGATGGTCACATTGGCACACAATGACGGGGGGTGGGTGGGGGGGGTGGGAAGATCGCTGGCCTCAAGGTTAATCGGTCAAGTCAGTTTGGTATTTTGTCAGTCCAGTGCTTCACAAGGGACTGACTTTCCCATCAGCCCAAATAGAAGGCCATAATACTAAACGTGTCTCGTTAGATCTCAAAATAGATTTGACTAAAGTTGTACGCGATAGGGAAAACACTTGTGGGGGCTTATAAATTAGTATTATTATTATGAGTGAAACTATTCATAAGTGCAGTTACAGATGTTTAGCTACTCAGGAAAACATTACATTGATTTATCAGACAAAAAAAAATGCAGAAGTATCGGTATGTTTTCAGCCTGAGGACAAGGCATTTCTGCCTGAATGGATTATCATGAATTATGAATGATTCAAAATGAGTGTTATTTGGTGTGTTTCTGCAGAGCACGTGGCTTTCATTTGAAACTGAGATTTGATAATAAGATTATAATCAGTATAGAATTATCTGACTTCATCTTTAACTTCCAAGAACACTTGTCGTTTACTCAAGCCTTTACATAACACACCACGAAACACATCCAGCAGATTCCGTACCGAGCTTAATGATAGAATATATAGGCTACATCCTTTCCTGGATCAGAGATTAAAGACTTGGCCCTCCTCAATCCTGTACCACTCAGAGCCCCGGGGTCCGCCAGGGCAGACCAGTGCAGTTGGACGGGTTTGCCCTGACCACACCCTCAAAGGATTCCCTTGTCCTCCATCCTGATCCCAGCCAACGATTTACACAGCAAGGCATCTCTCGCAAATCCCCGGACACAGAGCGTAAACACACAAACGCATCGGGTCCCGGCACAGGCCCAGCATCCGAACCGGGCGGCCGCTCGCTAACACTCGCCACCGGACCGGGGTCGGTCGACCAACCCCCGCGGCTCCACTCACCAGATGGTGGGCGACTCGGATCCCTCCACCTCCAGGTAATCCGACTTGTCGTCCATCTGGAACTCGGTGAACACCAGCGAGATGGTGTCTCCCGGGTCGGCCAGGATGGTCCACTTGCAGTCCCCGTTGCCGTGGCTACCGGCGCCGCCGACGGTGCTGACCCCCGGGGAGTCGCCGCCGCCGCCGCCCAGGAAGTCGGGGCTGGAGATGAGGCCGCTGGAGCCGCGCAGGGTGCCTCCGCAGGTGTCCTCCGCTGTCAATCAACAGATTAGGGTCAGAGCGGGTCAGCATGATGCGTGAGAATGATGTGCGTGCTTCAGATTGTCTGCATTTGAGTGCATGCATGCACGAGAACTTTGCACGAGAACATTGGCCGGTAACCAGTCAGAAACACTTCCAAGTTCCCATCTCGTCAAGTCGGACACAGGTGCACTTCTCGTGGTTTGAACGAGCAGAGTTTTGGAGAGGGCACGTCTCTTTTCAAAGGAGTTAAATCATTGCTCATGTGGGAAATTCCACTTGGTAATTCCAACCAACTAGGGCAACGCTTTGACATGTTGAGGGCAGTGTCTTATGTCTGCATTTATTTGAGACCATATGCACAGAAAAGCAGATGGAGGGAGTTGTCCTGGAGCTCCCACAAGTTTTTAAAGTCATGTAACATGTCACATAGGGAAGTTATCATCAGCGTTTCTGACATTTTATCCCAGAATGCATTGTTATGGTAAGGCAACGCAACACATGGTTGATCTGAAACACGCCTAATGACTGACACGAAGAACAAAATGCTGGGTTTTGGGTCCCAGCCAATCATGGCACCAAGGACCAAAGGAGAAGGAGCCTGAATCTGCCACTAACTTATTGAAGGTCAGGTTAATCAAAGCAGCAGTATGCAGTAACAACCAATATTGTATATATTTTAAGTGTGAGAGGAGGAATCATGCAAGAAAATAATGAGTCACTTGTATTGGTGTGAGCGAAATGCTCTAATAAGACATATTTTAAAACCTTTGTTCTGTACTACGGAATTAGAGGTTACTAGAACTGCTAGCTAAGCATTTATATGATTTAGATTTGCTTACATTTATTTCATGAATTAACTGGAGTGATGACTCAAAATATTTTAAACCGATAGACAATACTTCTACGTGAAACCAAAAGAAACCTTGAATATGAAAATAATGGAGCCCCTCAGCCAAAGGATTATGAAATTACACACTTCAAACCTCCACTGACAAGAAGTACAATATTCATCACCCTGATACACGTGTAGCGGATGACATGACTTAATTTGTTGCATTAAAAAAATGCAGAAAACCAGTATCAAATTCCCCACTGTCTCCTTCATCCATCTCACTCCCCCAAACCCTTTAATTTTCATCCATGAGTCATGTTGAGGGAAACAATAAACAATAAATACTGTTCAGATTTATTTTTCCCTTGAAATGAGTGCGTGGCACAAAAGCCAAATTTCAATGCCCACAAGCCAGAAGGTATCTCTATTAGACCTCCTTCTCACTCTCTCGCTCTCTCTCTCCAGCAACCCCCCACCCATCTACCTTTAGATCATTTTCTTCAAATCCCCTTCGGATACTTAATCTCCCCCCTCCTTCCCCCCTCCTTCCCTCACTCCCTCCCTTTGGCTTGTGTTTCAAAGAATCTAAATGACAGTCAAGCTTTCACAGCTCTGGGATCATTTAAGGCTAATATGTGACACTGAGGCTCTGCCCATTTAAAACCTTTGATGGCTCAGCTCCCCACTCCAGGGCCGTCAGAGCTGGGCCCGGGGGGGGGGGGGGGGGGGGGGGGG
>JAOPJL010000008.1:17254272-17267357 GCA_027123545.1 Trisopterus esmarkii
GGTCGTTCATCATTCGTTACTCATTCGTTCCTCAGTAACTACCCACGTTTTTGCGTACCTTATTGTAAAGTGTTACCCAAACCTCTATAAGCTCGGAGCCTCGCATAACCCACACAAGGTGAAGGTTTTATGGGCTGAATGACTTCAACTGGTATGGGTCAACTGCAGCCCAAAACCAAACCTGCCACCTTGTTCATCAGACACAGCCAGGGCACCGGCTGTCAGGCACGGTGGAAAGAGCACAAAGTCACGTTTTATAAGACCTCATAGAGCACGCATATTTTAAAAGACGCCGGCAGCATAATTTGATGTTTTTTATGCACTCCGACAGCGCCCATGTTTTAAAGTGTTTTTGGAGAATGATTGTGGGGTGTGAAAATAACCCTTTTGTAGACATATAATACCGGCTGGCAAGAGGAAAACAGAGTCTTTATCAGAGCAGGATGCCGATATGCAACACTGAAAATAGGTAACACCGGCCTCCTGCCTTACAATTATTCCAATTGTCAGTATCTGGAAGTTCACTTGAGGGCTGTCATGGCCGGGTCGCAATAAGGTAGGTTTTGTCCCTGAAGAAATGTCAGCCAGAAACAAACTATTCCTAGAGACGGGCGATGAACATGGCTCAGACAGGTCCTAACCCCACCAAGTGTTCTGATCTATGTCTGCTCTATAAATGGCATCGGAAATCTGCCATTCTACATTGGGCAGGGGCTGGAGAGGAAGCAAATATTAGACAGTCAAAATATGGTTTGTATTTGTTGATATTCGTTGGGATAAATGCATAAATGCAAGATTTTTGCATTTATTTGCATTTCTTTATTGTACCAATATATTTTGATAATGATACCCTCAGAATCAACATTACCAGTTATGGTACCAATCAGTTTTTATTGCGCAGAGTTGAGCACTTGAGCACAAAATAAAAGTTAAATTTAATCAAATGATAGCACTAAATCTAGTTTCTCCCAATAAATAACGTTAATAACTTTCAAGTTTAATATTTAAACACTAAGATTCATCATCATGAAACCCCAACATTCCTTGAGATGGGGCAGGGATTCCAAATACTCTGATTGACGATAAAGAGATCACTCGTAACTCAATAATAACATTGCCTTCTGCAGGCTGCAGGCAGCAGCGGCGCCCAAGGAGGAAGGGGCCTGACAGATGGATACATTATGTTCCGCCGCAGACCTGCCAAGATACGCCAGTTCCCATGCAGTCTTTCCACAGAACCACCTATACAGGAGAATCCTCCAGCCAAGCACACTCACTGTGGTCTGAGGGTTGCGGAGGACTGCATCACTACGGACCGATGACTCATAGGTGAGGTGGCGTTAGGTTTCATCCCTGGTGTGCACGATACCCCCATGTCACATTGACCCATGTGCTCAGTCTCAATAACCCGGGCTCCAGCACCTCTTTAGCAGGTGCTAAAGCATCCATCGCCGGCTCCTCCAAAGCGGTTATGTCACATGATAAGAAAGGGCGAGGCAGTGAGGGTTTGTCTGAGCGCTTTCAAGCGAATCATTAAAGCGTGCGATTGATTTGAAGAGAATGGGATTTGTCTCTTTCAAAAGCCAAAAGATGAGAGAGGAAAAAAAAGGGGGGGGAAATGATGGTAAGGATTAGCGCGGCTCATTTGCATCGCTAGCATCAGTAGCATAATGCTACTTGAGGAGGGATTAAGGCTGCCTACCCTTGACTTTCATCAGATACACGACACTCAAGTCTTTTGACTTGGATTCACCCTGACGACAAATGGGAGGAACCAATGCGGGATCTGTTATGCAAACTCAAAGTTTCTATCCTTTGTCATAATCCCCCAGGCTAACGCGAAGCCTCCCAATACGTTGAGTAGATTTACCCAGAATTAGGAAAGGTTTATAATTGATAGCAGTGGTAATAATCGAAAATCTGAACTTCTGCACAGTTGCAGACACACAATTAATATTGCGTCAGACCGGCTCCCATCCCGGGGATTTGCCGGGTAAACGCATCTTTCATTAAGTTCCCAGGGAGATGGTGCCCTATAGCCCTCGTTCAGGAAAAGGGCACATCAGCAAAGCTTTGTTTTGGTTGTTAGTTGCTATGATGAATAGTTTTATTGTATTATAATGGTATAGTATGTAGTACAAAGTTAAACAACCATTACAATTGTGTAGTCATGTTGGAAAGGGAATCATATAGATAGCAAAGTGAGAGATAAAAATCAACAAATGAATAAGCATAAAAAATGATCAACACCACAGGTAAATTGCTAACAGTTAGCCCCTACTTTGGCTTCGGTGGGCCAGGCTGTAATAACCCTCCCGGAGCAAGTCTAAGCCACTGAGACAGTGAATGGTTGTATCCCTCATGGTAAATCTATCTTCCCAGCTTGATCTCACCGGCTAATTAGCTAGTGGTGTACAGCCATGTCGCTTTTATCAAACACCATTATTGTATTTATAAGTGCCAACAAGAAAACATATGCTCCAAATATTTTCACTTCATTTGATTAAGTTGATAAAAAGCCAATATTTAAGATTAAAGTAGCTAATATATAATCACTGTTGGTAACTGTGGATCATTCGCTATTTGATATTCTTCCTATGCTACGTTTCCTAAGCCCCCTTGCTCATTGTCGCACTACCTATAGATACATGACTGTCCAGAGACAGTGATAAGATGGAGGGTATTTGAGGAGAATCCGGTGACGCAGCGCAACGACTTGTGAGAAGAATGGGCTTCATCGTCTCTAATTACTTCCCTCTATCCATCCATCTCTTTATCTCTTTTGCTTCTGTTCCGCTTCAACAACCTAACAGCCTCTTTTTCCCTGACTGTCCTTGTTTTCTGTATCTTCCGGATCCTTCTCCATCTTTAGCCTACTTTACGCTGCATTCCCAAACCTCACAAGTCGGTTGAAACGGAAGCAGTGCATCCAAGCGGGATGTGTACACCATAGCAAGCAAAGTTATAATCTAGTCTTGTATCCTTAGGTTATATATACCCTAATAAACTAAATTTCTGGAAGGACATTGGTCATTGTCCAAGAAATTGGCTTAGTAAATGCTAATTTATTGGGCAAAAAAATCTGTGAATCTCTTCCAAATTGTATTTTTTATAAATAAACAAAACTACGAAAAATGCCTTTGCCGTAGGAAAACCGTGAACAATAAGGTACTATCGGTGCTAAATCCATAGCGTGAATCAAATGTGTGCGGAAAATCTGGTCGGGAGCCGCAGGCACAGGTAACTGGGTTACCAGTGGGCCAGGAGTGTATGAAAGCACTGTGTGCTGTGTGTCTGCCTCCAGCGCGGTCACAGGCTTAGCAAGAGGTACGGAGTCTGCCTGTGTGTCACATTGGAGAGCAGTCGCTTATCAAAAGAATGGGCAGGTTCTCTGAGGGAGCGCAGATCAAAGGACCATCTGGCGGCACCGAGAAGCAGGCCACGGGTTTGGAGAACAGGAGCGGCGGCGGGGGGCAACAGCAGCAGGAGCCGCTCACCGAGGCCTCCGACGGATGGCCGCTCCTGGCGGGCGCCAGGAGAGCATTCCCAAACACCGCTCCCAAAAAAAAAATAATAATCACATGGAGCCGGTGACGCTTCTGTGAGCCACCAAGAGCGCTCCACACAAACGGATTGAAGCAGGAGGCGGGCATGACAGAGAAGGGTGAATGAAGCGCAGTCTGCATTCAATTTTATTTGTATAGCCCTTAATCACCAGTACAGTCGCAAAGGGCTTAACAGGCCGACTATTTAGGACACCCCCCTGACCCTAGCTCCCCAGAGGGCAAGGAAAAACTCCCTTAATTAGCAAGGACGAAATCTTGAGAAGCAACGCAGAGTTGCAGAGTTGAGAAGCAACGCAGCCATCCTCCTTCCAGGGATGGTCAGGAGTGCATTGGGTGCCATAATTGACAATCATACATACATACAGACAGGCAAAATATTTTTTATGTTTATGTTAACCATAAACATGGCTTCTTGTGTAAAAACTTTGACGCAAATGTTTTAAAGGAAAAATATGCTAAAAATTGTGTGTACATGGCGGCTAGTTGCTTGGTCGTTCGGTCGGTGAATGAGTGCAGGAACAGATATAAAGATTACATAAGAACATCATAATTGTTTTGTTCGACAAAAAGGACCAATAAAAGGTTTGTGCACTATAAAAGCAGCAGGATTCCATAATCTACACAGCTTCCTAAAAGTTCAAGAACATTATGTACAATTACATCAAGAGGGGCTGGCTGCAGGCCGCACTGTACAAGTCAAGCAGTCTCTCAGGGTCGCATAATCCATCCGTTATTGTTCTAGCACCCTACTGCACTCAGACATTGTTATAGCTTCATTAGCAAAATACTGACCACAAAATGGCTATAGATTAGAAGAATAAACAACAAATAACAATACAGTAAGTAGCATTAGCACTAGCCTGACATCGCCAGGCTAATTCGATTTCCAAGGGGTGTTATCAACGGGCGCAGACCAAACGCCTCCGGACACAATTGGATAGACCTTGACCAATCAGAGCAACGAGCCGTTTGACACATCAGCAACATCCATCTTGGTTGTTGAAAATGCCTCAAAGGTGGTCCGTAGGGCGACTCTCTGTACAGTCATTGTACAAAACCTGCTCCATATTTGATAAATGGTTTTGATTGGCCCGACCTGTGCCAGGTCTGCTGGAAATCAGTTTGAAAGGGTAGGGGCCAGACACATATGCCGCAGCAAAAAATAAATACAATTTCAACTAGATTCGTCTGGTTCCCTGGCTACATTATCTCATGAATAAGACTAAATGTACGAATCATAAAGAGAAAATGTTACACAACAACTGACTTAATAACAGAACGCACATATTTGATAGTGTGGAACAGAAGCAACAGTATCATGAAACCCAGACGATGGCGCCAAATTGTACAAACATTATTTGCGCTACCATAATGCTGAAAAAGGCTGCTCGCATGCCATTTGTTGTTATATGATGTTGTTATTTGGCCATCGTATGAGGCCATTTCAGTTCAATGCATGCACCAGAGCCCTACTGGAATCAGTGGTCACCATAACCTCTCTGGTGGCACGTCACTGCCTATCATCAGCACTGCATACATGCGGCTCAATGATGCCTCTGTTTTTGTGACTTCTGCGTGGTTCAAATGTCTGAAAATAATCAATTGGGTTTAGGCTTTCCCCCAACCGTCTTTATAACCAGCCGCCTCTTTAAACAAATCCACTTTTCCCAATATGACGACGTACATTTGCATCCCCTGATGTCAGCATCTGCATTCAATTTGACAGAAAGTGTTGGGATATATTATAATATAGACTTCTATAAAATATCGTAGTTATTACAATATGTCTATGAAATCAAACCGTGGCTGGTCTCTGTGTAGATGACACGGTGTTCACATCAGATCGTGGTAAAACCTCCATCGATAGCAGACTGTAGAAGCATTTGTCTGATTAAAAATATAAATAATTATTGAAAGCAAAACAAAACAAAGCAAATTGCACAGAAGACTGAATCAAACCCAGACAAAAATAACATTGTATAACTTATAATCCCCATCCTCCCGCTTGAATGTCTTGCTGTAACACACACTCACACTTTCCCCCGAGACAACAACATCGAGGTCCCCCCTAATTTATGAATATATTCATATTTATACATACATATAAGCGGTACATACATTGCCAGTTTCTCCCCAGCGTACACAGTGCCATGGTGGTGCAGCTGCAGTGAAGTGTGGAATGTTTTAATTTGATGGTGGCAGAGCAATACATCGAGTAAACACTTAGCACACAGAGGAAGCTCACACTGGCCCATCCCTCTCTGCCTGAAACCAGTGCCACAATGTGAACAAATATATAAAATGTCGGATGCATAGAAAACATAAACATTCAGTCGTTTCAATTGTGTACCATTTGATTAAAATAACAATCCTTTACAGCCTTCAAAAAAGTGGTCCCTCTTTGCCTGACCACATTCAGGGAACATTATGTGCGTACGGTCGGGTTAAACTGTTATCGGTCAAACCTGTGAAGGGCAAACGTTTTAAGAGCTGATGCCGGCACAGCCCCCCGTCTGTTAGTGGTGCTCAGCGCCTGTAGCCCCCTTGCATGGCACACTTCAGCGCCAGGTGAAAGCAATTTGCATCTGAGTGTTGTAAATTGCAGACATGGTACACTAGAAAACAATACACATACTGCACTAGCTTACCTTCCTGCATGTGCAAATGATGTGGGCATTCAAATGCAAATGGACACTACAAGGTTGTCCTTTTGAGCATGTTACACAAGCGTGTTACATCGATTGGTTTTCAAACAAAGCCGACGACATAAAATAAATCGATTGGCTGGTTTTGAGTATAGGGCGAGCAGGGTCTGGCTGCAGCCTGCAGAACATCCACATCCAACTGCTACATCACTCAGTCCCGTCCACTTGCCGCGCCCACTGCTGAGCTCCAGGCGAGGCGTGGTTTAAATCCCCGGGCGTGGGAAAGTTTCAATCTCTTTCAATCTCTCCTTTCAATCCCTAACCCTAACCACTACTACCATAACCCTAACCCTAACCCAGCTAACCCTAACCCTAACCGTGTTGCGCTTACAATTTAGCCTGTCGCGCTAACTTGTGATACAGATTTTTTGCTCGCATTTGAATGCACTTTGTTCTTTCCATTACGTTAAAATGTATCGTTTACCAAAGTACCGTGAAATAATTAATCCTGAAAATGTCCCACTATATCGATGTTTAAAAGGGTGATTTGATGATTTACTCACATCATCGCTGACATAAAACCTATGGCGATTATGACGTAGCCAAACGTTATTTTATAGGGCGGCCGCCACCGTGGTGCATGATGGGAGACATGATGGAGGAGCTGTACCTCTGCAAATGGGGACCGGGAAGTCCCAGACGGAGACCCCCGCCGTGTTGGTGAGACAGGTGAGGAGTGAGTGGCCGTCGAGGACGTAGCCGGTCACACAGCGGTAGCGTATCTTGTCTCCGACGTTGAACTGCGTTCCGTTCAGGATGCCCTTGGGCGGAACACCTGGGTTTCCGCACGCACTGCTACGCAATTCTGGGGAAACACAAAGGAGAACGCACAACACATGTCAGCTCCATCCGTCCACATGGTTAGACAGACCCCATGGCTGGCTGACGAATGCTGTAATAACCGATGTGTTACAGAGTGTCAAAATCAGAAGTGTAATCTCTCCTAGATTTTATGTTCACATAGATTTTTTTTTTTGGACAAAGCTTTTGAGTGCTTCTCACTTCAGAATAGATTAAATGGGCCAGTTTATGAAGTACATGTTCAGTCCCCACCCGCTCCCCAAAACAAAGAAAAAAATAAAAAATATAAAAAAATAATAAAATAATTATGACGATATTAAAGGTAGGGACGGTATTTTGAGGAACCAGATAGAGTAAGCTTGTTTTGAAAGTATCCAACTGAAAAAGTCTGCCTGTCCCTCCAGGCCTCCCTCCAAAGGCCCTCCCTCTCACCACAACACATGACTAGCTCGCTAGCTTTAGCAATAGGTCTGCGTAGCCTTGTGGAAGGCTCCAGTCTGGCGCATTTGAGTGCACAGGCAGAAGGGCGCACCTAGCCATGTAGGAAGGTAGATGGACAGGGTAGTCATCCAACAATTTAATTGGGGCTGAATGAATGGATTGGACAGGTTAATTACAGGACTACGACAGACACCAGATTTTTCTTTATAGAGCATTTGATCAAATGATTGATGATACGCTGTAAAGAGAATTTCAACAAGTATGACAGAAAATGATTTGCCTACCCTGCCTTTAATCATTGTTTGCCATCCTTAAAAAATAAAAAAGGCTAAAGTGAAACCATTCATTTTTAGTGATGGTAACGACACAACAGTGAGGATGATACAAATAACACCTTTTTATGGAACACATCAAGAACATCTGATTATGTAAAGCTGCTAGGATTCAGAAGGGCTTTACACAGACATGTGTATTCACAATCAGCTCAGCTAAATATGCAAGGAGATTGATCATGCAAGATCCTGGCACTCAGTTAATCAGGTATCATATTCTAAGATTGATATCTAGATGGATAGTGATTAATTCATAGTTATTTATCATCTTCAAAGAAAGAAACTCATTTCACAAACAAAGGGACGTGTGTTTAAACAGAGTACATGGAACATGTACACATGTTTCTGTGATTCACAGGTGATCGTTTTCGGAGATGACATCTTACATCTTAGGATAAAAATACACTTACCTGGATGGATGAAAAAAGAAAAATAGCATTCAAACTCTTTCATTAAATAGATGTTTTGCTCATTTTACAGTGTCTGGTTTCATTTACTTTACACATAATATAGATTTTAGTGCAAGCTAACAGTTCTAAGTAAAGGCAATCCTTCAACCCTGGGAAACACAAAGAACCCGATAGTCCTTTCCATTTAGTTTATTCTCTTACACAGCGGAATACAGGAAATCCCCCCAACTAAATACCATTTGTTCACTTTTCTAGCTGGAACAGAAAGGCACTGGCACTGTCTGGCTCGCTCCAAAGCCAGCAAGTGACCACAGGTTTAGCACATTTACATTTATTATATTAAGCGATTTCCACACAGTCCGGACAATTTAAATTCTATGAGACTGTTTGAATATGTATACATAAATTGTGTAGTGTAAAAACGCTAACAGAATTATTGAATGCAATAACACATAATGCATATCTTTAAAAACAAAGATGGGCTTTTAAGCGATGGCTTTGTGGTGTTGCCACACTCACACACTGTTGCCACACTCTTCTGACCTTTGAACTGCAGACTGAACCTCGGCCTCAACGCACAAACGATTCCTCATCTCCTTCAGGTTCCCTTTCTTTGATGGAAACAGTTGCCCCCAATGGGGTAGGCTGGTTCACAGCAGCTTTCTTCAATACCAGACCAATGTCAAATATGTTGGTCTGAGTCAGTCTCCTGATAAAACTAAAGAAAGAACAGTTGTCCGTTCGCATTTTAAGAGATAAACAGATCAACTTTTAGTCACTGTACATTTTATGCAGATGTACTCTGATGATGTTGCAAGTGGGGGATGTTTGTAATCAAAACACCATTATAACCACTTATGTGTGCTTTCATCATCAAGGCCATACATCGAAAACACATAACAGCAAAACATATTGACATGTACCTGGGGGGCCATCGTTCAGACTTTGCTTGGGAGTTTAAATCCTCAAGGCTTTTTTTATTTTGTTTATTAATTTGAAAGAAAGAAGAACAACACAGCAATGGAGAGCACAGTAAAATAACTTCAAACCTATTCAGGGTGGCGCCAATCCACCGAACTACAAAACTCCAGGACTTTGAAGCATGGAAAACCCAAGGCCAGGTCACGAGGGTCGTAACTGCAGCAAAAACTGAGCGAATCACCACATTGAGCCGATTCTCTGCTTCACCCGTCCATCTGTCAACCAAAACAACCTATCCTGGATGTTCGCCTGGCAATCAAGGGCGGATAGAATGAGGGCGGGCAGATGATTGGTAATACAACCTAATGAGTCTCATTAGGTCTAGTGTTGTTTGGTTATAATAGGGATATACAACCTCCTGCTGTCAGCCGGCCTCTCCTTCTTTTCCCCGATCACGCAGTCATGTGTAATTATTATACTCAATACAATGCCATCTGCTTCTCTGCTAATTATTTTGGCAAATGACTAGCGAACCGAGAAACCAAAACAACATTCCTTCTATGTGTGAGCATGCCTATGTAAGAGAGCTACACCGAGGGGCTAAGAGAAGGAGAGAGAGGGTGGGAGGAGGGAGAGAGAGAGATTGGAGGCATGCTTTCACTAACAGAGGGAGCTGCAAAGTCACATTTACCATGAATCACTCAGTGATCCGCTTACTGTTCCACTTCCCTATGCAGATGTTCAAATGCAGCTTTGCATTATCTTGAATGAACAAAATAATTGTCTGCCATAAGTGTCCAATAGAGACCAGGGATGGTTGGTGGGCAAGTGGTGGGGGGGGGGGGGATCGTCTAAAGTCAAGTAGTGAACTCTATAACACCATTTTCTCATTCAATTCAATACATTACACCAATATCGGGCAATAACTCAACATGAAGGAATCGTGAGCATAACACTGATGCTGTCATCAGGGTTCTGATGAGTTACACTCTCCCAACCCCCGTCTGAGGCGGCATGCACACTGAAGATCTCCCGAGACGTCTAACCCGTAAACCAGTCCCATCTATTCTAATGGCTGATCATAACCAATGCCACACGTTGTTCACATCGTTCATTAGCAATAATGTTCACAGCAGAGGCGTGTGACGAGGTGCTGCGTTTTATCAAGACAAGTGGACCTTTTCAATAGATCATCTTTTTTTTTTATAAACCTCATCATAACTTGGCTAACATACTTATTGGCAAAATTATTGTCAGTGCTATCATCAGGAAAGATGATGTCAGTAATTAACACCTTCCTACCATCGCCCTTTTGTTTATTTTCTCCTTTTCTGTGTGAGTGTGAACACAGAGGCAAAATGCCAAAACAAATTCATTATATCGAAAAAAAAGAAAAAAAAAGCCTGGCAAATGAGGACAAACTGTGGTTGTTTTTGTAGCTGTTGCCGATAACAACAATTAAGAATTTGCAGACCAAAAAAATAGTACCCCATGGAACGGAGCCGAGCGTAGGACAAAGGCAGCTCTTGTATTTTCAATCTGACAGGTCAGCCTCACGTCCAACTATGATCCCCTAAGAACGAATTACATGCTGGCTTTATCTCAAACGATGGTGGCCATGTTGAACTGGTGAAGACCTGCTCTCAGAATCTGACTCTGACTTCATCCTCCCCAGAATATAAAAACGTAAAATGGCGATGAGATTGTATTATACCCGAGTTGTGTACAATGCTAGCAGAATACCATCAAAGGATAAGCAATATAGAGCTATGATTATTCTAAATAGTGCCAATGGCTATATCCTCAAGACAAACTCCAGTGGTGGGATAAAGTCATCAACATCTTACATTTGAAAGTGTTAAGTGTTAAGCATTAACCTAACTACATATTTGTTATATTATCTTCGGGATTGTAACTATAGACTGATGAATTGAAACAAACGAAACGCATATGCAGAAAGTCAAGGACAATCATTTTCACGGCTATTCATTTTATGAAGTAATTTACAGCTATCGGCGACGAAATGAAGATAGAGTATGGGGCCCATTAAAACATGACACGTCAAATATAGTTAGCAATAACTTTTTTTTTAACGAGGTTCACCATCGTACACCATAGAGTGTTGGACTCCCAGCTGAAAGGCATTGAGTTCCATCAATCAAGGCCCCAGCCTGCCTCTAACCTCCAAGACTCTCTAACCCTTAACTGCTCCTTAATCACATGTATACCAAATGACAGTAAAGTCTCTGTGGATGAAAGCGCCTCCTAAATCATTTGATTGTAATATTAACATTGCAATTGCCATTGTTTGCAAGTATATAAATGCAAATTGCTTGCAATTAAAGATGTTTAGAGAAAAACACTAATAACCTGCCATAAATATGTTGTTTGGTGCTTTTAAAACATTCTTCTATTCTCCGCTAATCCTCATGTCTGCCCAATCAATACTTCCATTCCTAGCAATCCCTGGAAGAAGAAATCCCTCTCAGGAGTTTCTTCAAGGATTTTCTCCCTACTTGGTTTGGGTTCTTCTTTGCCTTTTTAATGGTGAGAGATTGTTGGTTTTACAATTACATGACTTGGCCTTGCTGGCAGCCCTCTGTCTTATATATAATCAAATCAGAGAACACAGCCAAAACCATGGGCATGAGAGCTTTGTGAAGAAACAAAGGTCTAACAAGCAAACACTTTAACCAACACACCCGAGGTCATCAACTCAAACGTAATAGATGCATCACGGCTATTATTCTACCAGCACTGAGTCTGTGCCCTTAGGTGTGTGGAGAGCTATAGCCCATGACTCACTGCGAGAACAGGACCTTGAATTAAAATCTAAAGATGTGTTGTTGCACAAAGTGGAAGGCTTTAGACGGGGCCTTCTCTAAGCCATAATGGAAAACTTGAACCGGAACATGGAAAGGCAATAGCCGCTGAAGCCATAGGTGTCTTTATGGAAACACTGAGCATAAAATGGGAAATGCGGCGCACTCAAGAATAAATTGGGCTGCTGACTTTCATGAAATCCAGGGGAATTTGCGTGTTACGCATGCATAGTCTCAGCCATCCCTGACCTAACACCCACGCCTGTCAGGAAGACCCTGAACAAATTGCATATATCCGTCAATGTTAAGGAACCGGCTGCTGGGGCTAAACTTCCTAACAACCTGCAAACAAACTGAGCAAATCAATTGAACTGCCGATGTCCACACACACAGTGGTGTACACTGAATCCACACAGCATTGATAACGCACCGTCGGCACCGGGTACCATTATCTTTCTCCAACATCACGAGACTAATCCTGCAATCTCACCTGCACGGGTAAACAGAAAAGAAAATACGATGCTAAACGATATCAATATCTAATCACAAGTACACACCAAGCTTTAGAGCATTCTGAGCTAGATTATTTAATCAATTAAATGAAATTAATTAGTGTGATAGACGTCAACAAACAATCAACAAGCAATCAACACATTCACATTTTCTAAAACTAGGGGGGAGGGGGGGTATTAAAGAGATTTAAGGCTTTGAAAAGAAAAGGCTGCATAAATATAAACTCAGAACCGAACAAGACCTCCTTTCAAACTCTGGTGGTATGTTATTTGATAGTGATTGTAGTGATTTGTATCTTTACCAAGACACCCAGGTGTGCATTCTTTTATTGTTTTCCTTTATTGAAAAGGGGGTCTACGATTGGGGTCTGTAGCCACCGCATGCAGAGGAGGACTTGAACAACATGATCGAAGTAAAGAAGGCGGCTTCAAGATATCTCAAAGGGCAGGGTGATTTATTTCCCTTGTATATTTAATGACTCTATGGCCCTTTGAAGAAAATGGGAGGTTGACAGAGAGGCAGACATGCATGCATGTCTGCCTGTCTACAGACAGACAGACAGACAGACAGACAG
>JAOPJL010000008.1:17378502-17392087 GCA_027123545.1 Trisopterus esmarkii
TGTGGGGGGGGGGTGGGGGTGTGGGGGGGGGGGGGGGCGCGGGGGGGTGTGTGTGTGTGGTTGTGGGTGTGTGTTTGTTTGTGTGTGGGTGACTGAGAGACTGTTCAGTGGTTTGATTTACACACTGAGGGTGACAGTGTGTGTGTGTGTGTGGGTGTGTGTGTATGTGTGTGGGTGTGTCTGTGGATCTGTGTGTGTGTGTGCGTGTGCGTGTGTGTGTGTGCGTGTGGTATAGGTCACAGGTGGAGGCAGTGAAGCACTGTGCCAAAGTAATGTGATTGAATGTCAGTGGGCTTGCCGTTTCCCTTGGAGGAAATAAATGGTCAAACAGGAACGGATTTCATGGGCAGGCCCTGCAAGGCCAGACATCAACACGGCCATTGTCAGAATGTGCATATAGGAAGCAGACCTGTAGTGTTACTATATTTTTCATTCATTTATTTAATTTCATTTGTTTGTTTTTTTGTCAATAGTAAATTATGTAATACAGAAAAAAAATGCTATTGCATGGTAAATTATCATTTGTTTTTATTTACTTTTATTCACTATTTTATTTTATTTAGTAGTTAAAGTAAATATAGGCCTCAATAAATTATCTTAAACAAAATACAATTAATATTCACTGTAGTTTTACTTCCTGTGTCACACTTTTTATGTTATTATTAAAGGTGCCATGACATGCCACCAGGTGTGGTGTGATTAGCCTTTACAAGCCGTTTTGCAAATCTGCCCCTTATGAAATCATAAGGGGGAGAAAGTGGGCGTGTCCACCGAGATGTGCGCTGGATCAGCTTACCCAGTGGACTGGAGCAAACGTTGCTCATCTATCCGTCACACATCTAGGTGGACACGCACACCTGTGATGTCTTAAGGGGCAGATTTCCAAAATGGCTTGTAACGCTAATCACACCACACCTGGTGGCATGTCATGGCACCTTTAAACCAAGAAGAAAAATCATGTGGGCTAGCTAAAATTTTGCGTTTAGGCTACTTATACTTTTGTGAACGTATAAGCAAAAGTCAATGTTTCTATGGAAAAGTGCATGTGCACTATTTCAATATTATTTGAACATAGGTACACAGCCTGAGACAAAAGCATGTGTGAGTGCTTAGTTTGGCTTCATCAGGAGGGAATTAATCTGGAACGTTCCCAGTCCTGAGATAAGGTGGACTTTAATTACAGGCACCTCTGTCTGTTACAGGGTCACGAGCAGGCAGTCAATCAATGTCCCCGGGCCTGGTCAATTAAGATACAGTTAAATCAACCTGACAGCACCCCGCCAAACAACATTTATCTACAAATCTCCAGGAAAGGAAAAATACTGCAGTCGAGAGTCGAGATTGTTTTCTTTTCTTTCTCATTCTCAGTGACTTTTTTTGGTCAGAAACAACTGAGTTCTGGCCGGATAAGTGCAATAATAAAGTGTTTTGTTCTCAGGAAGAAAAAAGCTTAGTCACAACCAAACAAAGAAAAAAATAATTACTCATGAAAGAAAATACAATCATAACAAGTTTACGCCTACAAGATTGGACCTCTGTGAAGGAAGTTAACCCAATTGTGCAGCAATCTATTGCACTATTTTAGAACATTTATCCCATCTTTCTACATGAAAAGACTGTGTTTAATGCCTCCGCCGGTGTATTGGAAAGGTCAGAATCAGCATTAACAACTTTATTGGGCAAATTGCTTTTCGCACAGGCAAGGAATTTGAAGCGACAACAAATAGAGGTCTTTAAAATACTTTAAATAACGATAAACACGGATGAATCATTTATAAAGAATATTCATTAAACAGGCCAGACACACAGTAAAGAGAAGGAATGCTCATGCTTTATTCACAAATGTTACAAGCCGGGTAGCCTCCTTTCCCATTAAGTCCTGGCGTGATTTGGCCTCCCTTGCACCGGCAAAGACTCAGAACAAGGGCTGAACGATTTGGGGAAATAATTGCGAATGGCGTTTTTCTACCAATATTGCAATTACAATTTACTATGCAATTTTCTTTTTAAAGTTTCATATGTTCTCTATTATTCACAAAAAAAGCAATAAATCATTATATAGTATGACCAACACAACATTGGAAGCAGTCAATATATAAACTGCTCTTTCCTTTAGGCCAGGCCTATGTGTTGAGATTAATTTGTGCATGAATTTATATTATAATATCTTTATTTAACTATTGAATTGCAAAAGAAAAATACAAATCTTACTGATCTCCAGTCAGTAACGCAGCCTCTGCAATTTGCAAATCGCGTTCTATACATCGCGATGTTGGTTTGAATTTGATTAATAGTTCATCCCTACTCAGGACAGTCAGAACACATCAGTACTTCCATATCAAACCAGTCCAGCTCGGACAACTCAATTGAATCCAATTGACCATGTAAGCCTTGAGGTGGTGCGGCATTTGAAAACCATCCTCTGACGGTTGCCGTGAAACTCTGACAACTAGATTTAATAGCAGGTCGATTCCCACAGACCGGGTTAGGGTTAAGACTGGAAGACCACTTGTTGATCCATTTATCTTGTTTTTAATTAAAATCATTTAAAGAGTTGATTTTTTTCTAAACCTTTCTGGCCACTAGTTCAGGATGTTACAATTCAGATTTGATCCCAACACAGCATTAAGACCTCTTTTGTGGAGGCTTTGAAATACATTTCCTTAAGAACCGACATAAGCTGAAAAGCTCCAGTTCAATATTGGATTGCATCTTAGTGCTGCATCTGATATGTTGGATCGTAGCATATGGATAACATATGCTCAACAACTAGGTACAGCTGTCTGGTGCAGTGTGCAGGTTTAAAAGACAGATCCTAGATTACTTCTATTGGAGTCTGAGGGAACAGAAATTGTAAGTAAGTTGGTACGATTGATTCACTTCATCGAGTGCATTGAGAACATCAATCACAAGCCACATTTATAAGTCTCAAACATAATTTTCTTACATATTATATTATTATTTATTATATTAGGCTATGTATCTTTGAATATAATGACCGATAAACCACCTTACATAGATTTTTCCGAATAATAAATGTGTCTCTATAGTCTATAGGCTCACGTTACAATCTTGCTGAATAGAGTTTCAGCGAGGTTTGCGTTCGTTCGTCGTTTTGTTCTTGTGACCTCGCCAAACTTATATTCCACCAAGCGAATGCAGTCCGCTGGAAGGTTGTTGGGGGAACTCTGATAGTCTATTCAGCATGACCCTCAGAGAGACTGTAGGGGCTGCTGCTGTATAGCTCTTCACCGTGTTACAAAGAAAGCTTTAATTTTTAACTTTAATTTACCGTTACTGTAATATGCAGTATGTAGGTATATGAGAAAAAGTATAAAATGCACACATGGTACCCGGCAAAACTATGGAAAATAATAATTGGGGGATAATTATAGCTCCGATAACAGCCTACAGTATGTTTGCCTGGTTGTGAGTTGAAAACACTTTTGAGGTGCTAAAGTGGGCCTCAGTAGTCTGAGTAGGTCGGGAACCTCAGACTAGCACTACACCTATAGGTCCATAAGCGGTCTGGGCGAACAGAGGCAGCTCTTAATGAACGCGACCAGCCTACCAGGAAACATGCCGATGTAAATGCTGGTTACTATGTATACGCTAAAGGCTGGCCCTGACTACACACGGCGGCATGTGGCTCAGGAGGTAGAGCGGGTTGGCTGGTAACCGGAAGGTTGCTAGTTCGATCCCTGGCTCTTCCTAGCAGAGTGTTGTGGTGTCCCGGAGCAAGACACCTAAATCCTAACTGCTCCTGACGAGCTGGCTGTCGCCTTGCATGGCTGACACCGCCGTCGCTGTGTGAATGTGTGCATGAACGGGTGAATGTCGGGCAATATTGTAAAGCACTTTGAGTGGCCACTGGTTAGGAAAGCACTGTATAAATGCAGTCCATTTACCAAAAATCACCCATCTGGGTGTAGCGATACTGGCGAGTGACTAGGAATGCAGGTGGTCACGTGCAGCGAGTCATTGATCAGCCTCAACAGGCTGCCCGGAGCAGGCTTGACACAGCAGGACCTCAGTGATGGAGTGTGCTCACACCGACAGAAGAGGTGCTGTCACACCTTGGAACCTCCCCCACAAACACACACACCACACACACACACACACACACAGACACCCCCCCCCCACACACACACACACACACACACAGATGTGTGAGAAGAGCAGGCCATCAAGACTCCTAGAAACAAGCTTATCCCAGCGCTACTGCTGCAGGGATTAGAACCCGGGCCTATAATGGCTTGTGACAGGATTTGTGCGGCTGCCGGGTGTGACAGCGGTCTGGATGGGCTGGCGGCGGGCGGGGCCCACCAGAATTGCACTTAGAACACACAGCGGCGGCGCTCGATCTCCCACGTCTCGGCCAATCCCAGTGTGAATCTATCGGGCAAGAGAGGTGGTGCTCGACCCGCGAGCTCTCCTGCTTTGAAGTGATGTGCAGTCGGCCCTATTCCGACTGCTGGTGTATTCCAGTCATGTGAGAAGGCCTTTAATCCCGGCCAAAGCCTTAGTTGCTTACAATTCCATGAACGTCACTTTCTGATCTCAGTTCACCGATTTAGGAGCTTAGTTATTTTTTTTTTCGTGGGGGGGGTGTTGAAGTAGACGCCATGCGTTCTCGAAGCGAATTCCCACGCAAGGTCACGCATGGTTGCCATGACGATATCTGCAGTATACAAAAAGAAAAATGATAAATATAGAAATAAGGTGGACGTGCGTTTGAGTTACGGGGGGTGGGAAGAACTATCCGTCTCATTTTATTTAGCCCAACGATTCCCTCCCTCCATCACCGGTGACAGGTCGGTGGCGATGCAGTGAAAAGCCGGGTTTGTTGTTTGAGAGGTAATAAATTACGGCCGGGGTCAGGGCTGAGTGCCGTACCGTTGATTAAATGAGACCTAATGTATTACGCCTCCTCGGGCACACCCCCTCGGTTCAACATCTGAAGACACAGAGGAGACAAATCCCGTAATCCTCCTCATCACGCCTCGCCTCGCTATCACACCTACTGTTTACGCACACCATAGCTGCAGCCCTATACAGTGCTGGCAGATTGAGCCAGAATGGGCTGGAAATCTGGCCCAATTTAGCAACACTGACGGTATACGCTCTGATTATCCACGCACAGCCCAACTCCTGTAATTCTTGGTGTGGAAATCTCTGTAAAGAACCAAAAAAGGATACGGTTGTATCAGGGAGCATTTGCTGAAATGTGAAATTGGGACAGAGGTTTGGAGTGTTGGCATTACGTACTGTTGGAGGCTTTACACTCAGCAGCGCGCAGAGGGGAAGATTCAGGCGTGTGGATATGTAACCGGGTGGTACGGTTATATAGGATGTAGTTTCCACTTGGTGTGTTATGGTTCTCAACCAATGATGTTTGATAAACCTGTTTGTAGTTTTCTTTTTCGATAAGCAATAATGGTTGGGAGGGTGTAAAGAGGAACACTTAGAACACTTCATTGTGGAGCAAATACAAGCATTGTTGATGTATTATGGTACAAATTATCAGAGTAATGCTGCAGCTGGTTTTGAGCCTGTAAGTTCTGTAGTCACCGAGGATGTACACTTGCTGCAGGGGAGTATGTAACCGGGTGGTACGGTTATATAGGATCTAGTTTCCACTTGGTGTGTTATTGGACTCAACCAATGATGTTTGATAAACCTGTTTGTAGTTTTCTTTATGATATAGCACTTACAGACGTAGTACTTGGGAATGGGATTGCGGGTGGTTTACAACGGGTAGTGTGGCCGTCTGGTCACCGGGTGGCAGTGTTGAGTCCTGCTATATAATGCCGCGTCCGGTGCATCCTGGTCCCTTCTTCCGGTTTTGCCTTTGGACGGCGTTGGTCTTTGCCGTGGAGACGAGGTGTGTCTACAGAGTGTGCTGACGGAGTGGCCTATGGACATATGCTGGCGGTTGTTGCTGCGGAACACTTTTTTTTTTCACACGATTTTCGGTGCCGGTTGCCAACATGGGCGTTCGCTTGCATTGAGTTGTATGGCACCACGCGGTGTTTTAGCATATTTTTCTATATTTACTTTATTAATTTCTTTTATAATTTAAACTGACTCAAATTGAAGTGCAACTGTTGAGTACAGTAGGCATAATAGACAGTTTATTTAAGTGCAACTGTTGAGCACTGTGAGCTATAGTCTAATAAAAAAGAATATATAACACTCATAAAAATCATTGTGTCCTAAAATAAATTAATGCTAGTAAAAACCCCGAAAGTCATTGTGTCCTGTAGCATTTAATTCCACGGGCTACACAATTTGGTACCAGGAGTGGGGTCTAGCAAGAACAAACAATTTTTTTTGAATTGGCAACAGTGATTTAGTTTTAGTTTAGAAAATACGGTAGTGGTGAAGACTCCAGGTCCTTTGGTGATTGAGTCGGTGGAGTTGAGCAGCTGGTGACGTCTCAGGTGCTCCAAGGTGTGCTGCTGTTCCCGGGTAGAGACGACTCATCGGTCCCAGAGCATCTGTGCAGAGGATTCACGTTCTAGAACTTCAGCTGCAAAGAAAAGCATTCCGCAGGACTTCAAGTTAAAGACTCAGTTCAGTTCACAGTATCCTTAACTCACAATTTAGACTGTTGCTTCACATTATAACCGGACTGTGCATAGACCTAAAGGTCTCATTATATCGAGTGAATCTGAAGATAAGGGTACTGTTATTGATAAAAATGTCCAGCCAAGCCAGGTTCCAGGTAAAAGTAGCGTGGCTACAGGGGAAATGCAGGGTCATTTGCAACAGCTCGCCAGGTTGCGAGATGAGCTTTCCCGGTTAAATGCTGAAACAAGGGCTCAGAGGGAAAATAGTAACCCCGCACCAACACGTCCGTACATCTATGTTCCAAGAGACAAGCTGGCGGGGAAGACCTCCATGATTACTCCCATGCATTGGCCCAGCTTTTGAGCTCTGCAATGAAGCAGTCCACAGGTGCAGTAGCTAATGAGGAAACTGTTCTCAGGGATCAATTCATTGAGGGTCTAGGAGATGCTGCGCTACGGCGTGAACTCCGGAAGATGGTTAGGGACAGACCAGGCTCCTGCCTTCTAGATGTGAGGGATGAAGCCCTCCGGTGGGATATGGAGGACAGCAGGTCCCATGAGTCCAAAGTTGTAAAGTGCAGCCATGTTAAGTCTGAAGTCTCAGAAATGCAGAGTTCCGCCATTAAAACAAACAATGTCCAATGCACAGTATTAGACGATGTCCAAAAAACAGTAGCCCATCATGAAAAACAACTAGCAGAGTTAGCTAAAACACTCGCTGAGCTAACTAGCGCTGTAAGTGAACTGAGTAGGCGGAGCACTCAACCGTCATACCGAGAGCCTCAGCATCAAGCTAGATCCCAGCCTAAGTTCACACCCGATGGTCAGCTGATGATCTGTTTCAAGTGTGGAGGCGTGGGCCACATTGTGAGAAAATGACCACAGGCTAGAAGGGGCCAATGTGTCATGATACATGATCCTTCTGTAGCTCAGGAAAACCCTTACCCTTGGTTGTCATGAGCCACACGAGTCGGGTGGAAGTAGTTGGCTCAGGGAAAGACGTGACAGAAAGAAATAAAATCTTAGAGAACACCGTTGGGGAATCCAAGACTGTTGAGTTGAAACTCTGGGGTGTTACAATATCATGCCTGCTTGACACAGGGAGCCAAGTCCGCACAATTTCTGAAGGTTTCTTTAGAGAACACTTGGCACTAGAGGGTGAAGATGTGCATCTGGCCTTTGAGTGGCTTAAAATCACTGCAGCAAATGGATTAGACATACCCTATATAGGCTATGTGGAGTTCGATGTAGAGGCAATGGGTTTGCTTATCCCGGAATGAGGTTTTCTTATAGTCAAAGATTCTGCACACTCTCGTCCAAAAAATGCATGGAGTTAGTGCACACAGAGTTTGACACCACACTACAGGGTAGACTTGACTCACACTGGAGAGAGGCTTTTCATCGTGTCCATGCTGTAAATGTAACAGACATCTGCTGCCACAGTCATGGCTAGGGGACTCAAAACTGTGAGTGAGAATGGTCCTTTGTTGTTGCTGGAGCCTGTGGGTACAGCCGTGCCTAATGGTTTGGTTGTTGTTCCAACCTTGGTTTCTTCTGAGAGTCACATTTTCCCTGTACAAGTAATGAACATGTCTGATGAAGATATCTGGCTAAGGCCAAGAACCCGTTTAGGTGTTTTGACTCATGTAGATAGTGTGAAAAGCGATGAGTCTTGTGAAGTACAGTTTCAAAGAATCTCAGCAGATACTGAACAAGTGAGTATCGACAAGTGTCCTGAAGCTTCTACAGATGTACAGTCTATCTTAGCCGAGCTCAATGTAGGCGGTAGCCCAGAGCAGCAAGCACAGTTGGCTTTGTTGTTGGAGAAATACTCTTTTGTGTTTGCGAAAGAAGATGAAGACTTGGGTTACACTGACAAAGTACAACATGAGGTCCATCTTACAGACGACATACCAGTCACACAGCCATACAGACGCATCCCCCCTACACAGTACAGTGAAGTCAGAGAACATATTGGCAAACTGTTAAAAAAGGGAGTCATTCAAGAAAGCTCCAGTGCTTATGCTTCGCCAATGGTGCTTGTAAGAAAGACGGATGGTAGTCTGAGGTTATGTGTCGATTACCGAAAACTCAACTCAAACACAAGACGTGATGCATTTCCTCTTGCGAGGATTGATGAGAGTTTTGATGCACCAAGGGGTGCTGTTCTTTTCCACCATTGATCTAGCAAGTAGATACCACCAGGTGGCCATGCATGAGAGAGATAGGGCTAAAACAGCATTCACTACACCATTTGGTCTCTACGAGTATGTGAGAATGCCCTTCGGTGTTTGTAACGGGCCAGCTACTTTCCAGAGACATATGCAAGTCACAATGAATGATCACATTTTTCAGATACTCCTGGTTTATCTTGACGGCATTCTTGTTTTTTCTGAGACGTTTGAACAGCACTTGCAGAGACTTGAGACAGTGTTAAAGAGACTAGCAGAGACAGGTCTTAAGGTAAAACCACAAAAGTGTGCATTTTTACAACAGTCAGTGAAGTTTTTGGGTCACCAGGTCTCAGCAGAGGGTGTAGGGACTGACTCTTCCAAGGTCTCCACTTTTAAAGAGCTGCAGTCGTTTATTGGATTCTGCAGTTACTACAGATTACTAGAGATTCATCAAAGGTTTCTCACAAGTTGCTGGGCCACTACATGACTTATTAAGCAAATGTTCAGGTGTGAAGAAAACAGGAAAAGTAAGTCACCAGGTTGGTGCAAAGTGGTCACCAGAGTGCGAGGCTTCTTTTGAGCAGTTAAAGGAAAAACTTACGTCAGCCCCCATTTTAGGCTGTGCAGATTTTACACAGCCTTTGTAGTTGAGACAGATGCCAGCCTGAACAGATTAGGTTCTGTGTTGTGTCAACAGCAGGGGGACAAAAAACGGGTCATAGCATATGCTAGGCGCAGACTACGTCAGGCTGAGAAAAATGACCGGAATTACAGTAGCAGGAAGTTGGAGTTACTTGCACTAAAATGGGCGGTTACTGAGAAATTCCGGGGTTACTTGCTTGGTGCAAAGTTTGTTATCCTGACTGACAACAACCCTCTCTCCTAGCTCCAGACAGCCAAGTTGGGTGCTTTAGAGCAGAGGTGGGTAGCACAACTGTCTGTGTTTGATTTCGAGGTTAAGTATCGTCCTGGTTCTAGCAATGCAGCTGCAGATTCACTCTCTAGGCAGGAGTTTGCAGGGGAGCCTGAAACTGACCATGATGCAGAGTTTGACAATTGTGTCGCAGTGTGTAACCCGATTTGGAGAGGAACAGTTTTGGATTCTGGCCTTGCCACTAAAGGTCTTGAGTGTTTCAATGTGAGACAGATCCGGGTTGCAGCGTCGGTTTCTGGTGAAGATCATGCGAGAAGTTCAAAACGACCCTACTCCTTCAGAGCGGGCCGACTCAGGAGTCGGGCGGGGGGGGCGGTGTTGACGTGACGGCGACGGTGGTGGTGGACAGGATAATCACCATGTGGAGCAAGGCAACACACCCACGCTGCCAGGTTACACCAGGGACGAGCTAATAGGTTTTCAGACCAGTGATTCCACTCTAAAGTGGTTTAGAGCGTTTTGGGAACGGGGGAGGAGGCCAGGGCCTAAAGAGAGCACAGCCCTGTCAAGTCAGGTGAAAAGACTGTGTGTTGTTAAAACAGTGGAGAAACATACAACAAAGGGACAGGTTGCTATACAGGGTTATTCATGACCCATGTCACGGTGAAGTGTGGCAGTTACTTGTGCCTAGTTGTTTGAGAGACCAAGTCCTACAGAATGTACACAACAACATGGGACATCAGGGCATATAACGCACTATACACCTGTTAAGAGAGAGGTGTTTCTGGGTGGGGCTATGTGAGGATGTTGAAAACTGGGTTAAAAACTGTGAGAGGTGCATTCTTACCAAGATGCCGCAGCCAAAAATCCATGCACCTGTTAAAGCCTTTCTGGCCTCTCGACCACTAGAAGTAGTGGCGGTTGATTTTACAGTGTTTGAGCAAGCCTCAGACGGGCGCGAAAATGTCCTGGTTGTGAGAGATGTATCCACAAAGTTTACCTAAGCATATCCTACTAAGGATCAGAAAGCTGACACAACAGCTAAGGTTTTGCTGATGGAGTGGTTCATGAAATATGGGGTTCCAGAGAGACTTCATTCAGACCAAGGTAGAAATTTTGAGAGTGAAGTTAAAACAGAGCTTTGCAGACTCTATGGGGTTAAAAAGACACAGACAACTCCTTACAGGCCACAAGGAAACGCTCAGTGTGAAAGATACAACAGAACACTGCATGATTTGCTGAGGACGCTTCCACCAGAGAAAAAAAGGCGTTGGCCAGAGCACCTTCCTGAACTAGCGTACGCCTACAATGTCACTCCTCATTCCTCTACAGGGTACTCGCCATATTTTCTGCTTTTTGCGGTGCAGCCACATCTCCATGTAGATGCGTTAATAGGACGTGAGTGTGTTTCAGACAGGAAACAGGACTGGTTGACTGTTCATCAGGAGAGACATCAGGAGAGACAGGCACATGAGAAAGCGAGAGTGTACTCAGCAGAAGGCGGCTGAGAGAATCACACTGCAAAATGAGAAAGTGTATTGACCTCCTGTCGACATTGGGCAGTTGGTTTTTCTGCGTCACCGCCCTTTAGGTAGACACAAGATTCAAGATGCATGGGGTCCAACAGTCTACCAGATAGTTGACATCTACGCTACCACACACACAGTTGAGCCTGTTGAGGGAGGTCAAGTTAAGAGGGTTCATAGGTCAGAGTTGCGTCTGTAACCAGGTTGAAATGCACCTTGATTTTTATTTTGAAATCTCACCAAAATCCTTATTTTATATTGAAGGAAATCAATTGTATTTATTTTCACTCTTATTTTGTAGCTTGGTCAAGAGACATTAAATCGGTACTGTTTCTTTAAGAGTTTGCCGCAATTTGACCCAGACACCTGGAAGCTCTCAGTTTGCGCTGTGCCCACTGAGAGCAGGTGTGTAGTGTTTTCTCTCGTCATGTTTACACTTTATTTCGATGTAAAATATATTATAAACATGATTAAAATACGTGTATGGATGCTAAATTAAGACTATGATAAGTCTGTGGTGTGTTTCGCTAAGAGAACTTTATTTTCGTAGGTTTATAGTTGCACATGTGTTCCGTTTTCGTAGCTCTTTTCACGTTACATCCACGTGTCGTGTGTATTTGTGCTTGCTAAAAGGGGCCTGCTGTGTCTCATGTGAAACGCCCTGACACAGTCCTTTTTCATTTTGCTCATCATGCAGGTCTGGAGATTTTGTTGATTATTTGAATTGTTGTATTTACTGTTTTTATTTCTGGTTAAAACTGGTTGTTTTAATTGGATATAAATTCATACAGGCACAACTTAATACATTTTATTTCATTTATTTTCATGATTTTATTAAAAGCACTTTACTGTAAATGTTAGTTTAAACATGATTGTAGAGTTTGCGCTGTGCCCACTGAGAGCAGGGGCCTGCTGTGTGGCATGTGAAACGCCATGTCACAGTCCTGTTTCATTTTGCTTATCATGCAGATCCAACCATAGTCCTGTTGAATAAACAACCAGTGGTTGTCAAGACCTATCACACCTCTACACCGAGAACACAACGCCGAATACAGAAACGTTAACGGATGTGCATCACAGACATTAACAGAAAAGACACACCCGTGACATCGTCATCGTCATCTTGAAATTACAATACCGGTGGATACTAGCATGCTGGGCATATATACAATGCCCAGCATGCTAGTATCCACTGAGTATACCTCTTCACCTGAGGTAATCCCACATTAGGCTTTATCACACTTAAAACTACTTGATCTACGAGTTTATATTTGATACATAAGAGTAATGGGAATTGTTATTAAATAATAAGGATCTATCTTCACTAACTATTTAGGGATCTTCCTTACATAGGACAGGTCTTAGGTAAAGTATTGATTTTATTTTTTTGAGATGTAATTATTTAAACAATTTGTAAAATATTATTATGAAGAACCAAATTATTTTGAAAAACATATCCATATTAAGTATATATATATTGTGCATTTTAATGCATTTTCACAATTCAAATTATTGCTGTTATGAATGAATGCAATACAATGTGCCAGATATCCATCATTGGTCATTTCTCACTAAACAATGGAAAAAACGAATGCATTGTATTATTTCTAGTCTATGACAGCACCTCCTGACAAAATACTTGATGATTGTACATAGGCTCTACATTTATGAATAGAAACAAAACTAAATTGTTAACTAAGAAGTGACAGCTAACTAATGATTGCATCATGGAATGGATGGACTAAGAAGGGATCCTGCTGCATTGATTGGTTGATTAAGATTCTTAATTGACACATGCAAAGGGAAGCGTACGCCTCAGGTCAAAAGGATAACACAAAAAAGCCCATGGGCGTATTTCCATTGTGGTCCCTTGTGGAACATTGTGAAACATAAACATCATTGACTAATTTAACAAATGCCATGAGGTAGAAATTATAAAAATTTGATGAAGGCCTGCATTCAGCAAAATTAAATTGTATGGTCTATTCTAAATGCTAGCAAAGCTGTCAAATCCATGATTGATTATGACAGACAAATAACATAACTCTCATAATATTATTTAACGTGCCATCATCTAAATTGTATACCAGCTATATGACACATGATGTTTCTGCACTTGATTCAAATGTCTAATCTACTGTATGTTCTGCCTCAGGTCCTTTGGATATGGATCCCCAGATCCCTCAATCCCCCCTGTCTTTTTCAGATGGCAGAAGAAAGAATGACCTAATTTACTAGAACCCTGTCTCTGCCCCGCCCTTCCTTTCCACTCCCTTTCCCTCAATCACTTACTCCCTCCCTCCTTTTCCTCTCTCCCTCTCTCTCTTCCCCCCTTCTCCCTGTTCCCAGGCGGATGGAGCCGGAGTTCTGCTATGGGAATGGCTCGTGTGTGAGGACGGTCTACCCTGTCACTGTCCGCATCACCCTCTACTTGGTCCT
>JAOPJL010000008.1:17439046-17460334 GCA_027123545.1 Trisopterus esmarkii
CACACCATCCCCCCCCCACCCACTCACCCACACTCACACACACACACCCACACACACACACACACACACACACATACTTAAATCTTCTCCTACACTCGCCCATTATCGATCCCACTCAACAGCAATTGGCCCGGTACGCTCGCTTCGTGCGGAGAGCTCCTGAGATTGATAGGTGGACAGAAAATTGTAAATCAACAGGCTCAAAATTGAAGTGTGCAAAATCAATTGCCAGCCAAATCCCCTGCTGGCCATTTTTTAATTTCCAAGTCGTAAATCTATCTCTCCAATAAAGTCCTGCAGAGCAAAAGGTAACGAGATTTACATGACCGACGAATGATTTCAGGACAGAGGGGATGGTAATAAAAGAGATCATTGGGAGCATGTGACTGGCCATGTCTTAAAGAAAACGTTGGGTTTGCTCAAGCTAGACACTGTCACAATCCTTTTGCGTGTACAGGACTCATTTGAATCAACATTTTTGTAATATTACCCAGAAAAGTTCTGGATGATTTTCTGTATGGGTGTATCAACACGGGTCAATATTCCAGGAAACCTGCAAAGGCAATCTGCCAGCTCAGTACCTAGTCACATTTCCGGATCAAAGCTTGTGTGGCTGTGTTGTGAATGAATGCAGCAGTACCATTGCTAGTACAGGTACACGGTCCAGTCCGTCTGACGTAAGACACGGTCACATTGAGCGTGCAAACAAATAGCAAGACTCTACCGAGGACGCAGTTCAAACTACGACTATATCTCAATGCACCAGGGCTTTAGGGGTGATCCTATAAAAACACTGCTTATTTATTTTCTAAATTTATTTATTTTCTAAATAAATAAGCATCCACGATGGGCCAAGTGTTGCAGGACTGTCCCTTGGCCCATCCATTGATGGGCCAAGTGTTGGAGTGCCATGTGTGAAAGAAAGGGTGCAAGACGGAAATTTTCCACCACATTGCTCTACGTGTGAATGGTGAACAACGTTAATGGGGCCTGAAAGGTTTACCCAGTTCTTTGCTGGGAACTATGTGGAATGAGACGTGAATGGGACGTAGAAAGTTAATTAAAAAAATCTAAAACTTTTCCCTTTGCCTTTCACTTTGTTGTTTGTTAGATACTGTGTCAAATCAAGGCTCACTCAAGGAGAAGAATAATGAGTTGAGTTGTTGCACGAAGAGAACAGTGGAAACGTGAGTGAAAGCCCGAGAGAGGAGAGTTTGTTTGTACAGAAAGCAGAGCTTTGATATCCAAAAGATTTGGGTGGATAAGAGTTGACATTGTACGACAGTAGGGAAATTCCCAGCAACAACGACATTTCAGAGCGAGACTTGGTTGAACTATTAACAAACAAACTAGGATCAGGCAAAAGGGTTATTGTCGGTGGCAAAAACAAGTCATGTTAGAGGACGTACTTTGACTGGGTGGGCACCATTTCCCCTGGAGGATTACATTGCAGCCTGCTTTCACGGATTACTGCTGCAGCTTTCTCCCTTAAAACGGCACCAATTTCAACATTTATTGTACTTATTAGACCCTTAGATCCAAAGTCATCCGACACTAGGGTCAAGGTTGAAAGAAATCGGGAAGCTTTCCTTTTATATAAGAATGTACTTGGACATTCGCTGGCCCAAAAGCCCACTGGGGCCCGGCTGTAACGCACTTCATTTCCCCCACTGAGGGAGTCAGGGTGGGAAGGGTCGGTTTCCACTAGGAGACAGCCGGAGACAACTTGATGAACTGGAAAGCACCCCCCCCCCCCCACCACCACCAGGGAGAGGAGAACTGAATATATGCCAGGCTGCGTTGTGGGATGTCCAATATAGCACCAAACCTCTATTGTTATAAGACATTCGATGCTGACATAGGGTTGAATGTTCGGTTTTTCCATGTTGTCAAAAGCAGAAAAGATGATTTGTTTGTTTTGTTCCTGACCAGATTTCCTGCTCGATCATATGAATGCTACTAATGACCGCTTCTCCATTTGTTATTAGGTTAAATAACCATTATGAAAATCAATACCCAGTCATGGTATCGGGTTGAAGATGTTAACCATTTAATGGTGCCATTATTCACCCATGCAGCCCTGGCTCCTCGAATCCCCGGCCAGATCAAGGCTACGGAGGTCCATCAATGTGATCGACCACAGCATCAGCGCAGCAGAGCGAACGACCCAAAACAGGTCTCTGGCTGTAGCGGCCTGTTTGTATACGCTACGCTATGCTATTCAAACAACCTCTTATTGAGGTAGTATCAATCCCGGGCCAAAATAGGGTACCTGCTCTGCTTGAGGACACCCATTATTGCCATTAGAGAGTCAGGGAGGCAGGGCGGTTTGTCGCGCTTATTGGCAGGCCGTGAGCCCGTTTTAGACAGGGTCGTGATGCAACAGCCAGCAACTACAGCCCATTCACGCCGAGCCGCAACTCATTATGTCAACCTGGAACGGCGCCGGCCTGTCTCCCGAAACAGGGGAACATAACTGAAATGTTTGTTTTGGCGCGGGCTGAGGATTCCGTTTTGTTAACATCATCAGGTGCAATAGCTGGCCTTGATTGCGACTGAGTGGGGCAGACGACTGTGGACCGACTTTTAATGACAACTGATGAAATTAGAAATAAAGGCTAACTGATTTTGTGGAGCGGTGGCCTTGACCCTGTGTTCGAGCACAGACCGAATTACCTGGTGTGTCCGATGGAGTCTGGGTGGTGAGTTTGTTACTGATCCGACAGTGAAGCAATGTTGTCCTCTGGTGGTCATCTAGAGAACTACGGCATTATGTCCATTAAACCATCCTTAAAAGTATTTCACACTATGAACTATACGGCACGTTCGGTTCATTTCAGTCACTGTCAATGATTTGCGCTTGTCCGTTACGATGGCTGTGGCTGCAGTTAAGAAAATGATTCACCGTTCAAAGTTATATGGGAACTTCGGGCACCCAGAAGTCATTCTGGGTAATGTAGGAAAAAACTGGAGCAGATCAGGAAGACTCTGCCTCACAGGATACAGAGTGACAAATTCAGAATTAGTACAATTATCGGAAAATGTACTTTGAAATAACTTGGTAGAAATGTGGAGCAATGGAGTAAAAAGGTCATCTGTTTGCCTATATTTGCTAAGGTTTGCCTACTTTCGGCTTGACTTCTATAACAGATTTCCTTTAGCAATCAATTCTCTTTCTAATAAAACCCCTAAAAAAGTGGAAGTGCAGGAGTTCATACTTTGTTCCAAGCACACAGATAACCCCTTCAGAGGTGTGGGACACATGGCATCATAATCGTTTACACCACAGGAAGGCCACACCTTATATCTATTCATCACACACATGCTTGGTTGCTTGCTTGCAGGTATCCAGTGTCATGGAAACCCACCGCTGGATACAACAGTCAAGGAGACAGATTAATTGGACACGTGTGCTAGAGAACTAAATACTGCATTGTGACACTTCAGGTTTAAAAAAGGCAAATTGTCAATTAAGGCCAGGCACCCGACATGGAGGGTGTACGATGGAGCAAGCGATCAGTGCGGCTCTGGAACGGAATTCACGGTACCCCGCACGCATCACCGCCCTGGGGCAGTTCTGTTCGGCCAAGGGGGGGGGGGGGGGTTTACATTTTAGTCCCTATTGTTGAATGTAATTATATGTACCGTTTATGTAAATTTTATTAATTGAATTGACACAGGAGCTTGTCTCTATGTTCTGTTCGATTTCCTGCTTGGCTGAATAAACCTTGATTTTAAACTTTTAATCAAATCCAAACAGGCTGGTGATCAACTTTCAGCAATGGCCGGGCAAAATTATATATATTTGGCCTGGTGGCCATTATCTTATGCTAGTTATCTATTGTTTGATAGCCCTAATGAGTTATGCATCACAAGTATGCAAATTGCATTTCCACACTTGTAATAAGTAAGTGGATCTGGCACAAATAGAGCAGATATGTAACAAGATTGAATTGCCACTCTTATTGCCATGGGGTGCAGGCCTGTTCCGGCACACCGCACACAATACTGGAGCTGTACCGTATCTGTGGCACACAAGTTTTCTGACATAACACAAAAGGCATGGGCCTATTTTTCCATGTTCGATTCGCCTATATCTTAACTTTGGGCATTTGGTTAAACTCAGGTTTTTATAGGGAAATTTTAAACATACTGAAACAGACAAGATGACACTTATTTTTTACCCGAAAATGGGCAGAACACAGAACCCTGTGAGCCACAATAACGGTTTAAATTGAGAGTGTGGCCGTTAAATAATTTAAACTGATAAGATATTTTACTGATGTAGATAATCTAATATAATAGAGAATACCGAATGGATAATAATGGTAGTCAGATTAAATTATATCAAATTCACTGTTGCACTTCTACATCAGCCCCTTTTGTGACCAAACAACAGACTGCTTTTACCAAAAAGTAAATATACTAGGTTACTGTAGTGATCCACTTAAAACACAGTCATTAGATATTAAACCGAAAGTCCATAATCATAAAGGATCTTAAGACATCCATTTGGCTGAATTTAATTTGTATACCAAGATTTGACCAAATTCACCAAAGCACCGGCAGATTTACACCAACTAGAACTTGTGGCTATGTCCATCTAATTGGCAGTCAATGTCTGCATAAGCCTGACGGGATTTAATAGTGAAAGCGACGTTAACTTATAACCGCTGCCAAAATAATAGGAGTGTCCTCAAACATCTAAAGAGCATATTGACCCACAGTGTAGCACCGCTGTTTAGTATCCGCCATGATGAGGCTAACACGTTAGCATCCGGTCCTCTTCCATCCTCATCCCTCGCCCTCACATCACAACACAATAAAAAAACAATAAAAATCTCATATTAGGAATGCTTACGAGTCCTTCGATCTGGATCTGCTTGACGGGCGAGTCCAGGGTGCCGCTAGTGGACGCAACCGCGGTGGCCGCCGAGGTGGAGTCTTTCCGTGAAGCCATGACTGAGGCGCTGAACCACGAGAAAAGACGGAGCGGTGTGATGGAGGGACCCTTCCGCTGCCAGTCCGTCGGCTTGGTCGTCCGTGTAGGGATATAGGTTCTTATTTATTCGTTCCAGATGATATATTTAGGGCTTGTGGGTCTTCTAACGCTCTTTACGCTGTGAAACGGTAGTAATGCTGACGCATTTTGAAAAGGTGCTTCATTCCATGTTATTAATGTGCATATTACTCTCTTTAAATTATTGAGTGAGACGAGTGCAGTTGACTAAATCGCCCATATTAATTGATGTTCCTGGCTACCATGGTGTTTTTTTGGCAAGGTAACAAGGTATGCCTTCATCAACTCAGTTAGAAATAGCAACTCCATGGAAGACACTGGGGATTCAAACGTATTAACTTCCAGCAAGGAGTTTAATCACTTGATTCAGATACATCCTGGCATTCTTCATTGATCTCATCTGGCAGACCAGTCCTCTGTGGACTTACAGCCTCAACATCAAACATTTCAAACATCTTTTTTGCCCCTGAAAACCAGGTTCATACTGAAGTACAAAGCATTAAAAACAAGTTATTTAAAACACGTTTATTTTAAATCTTTACAGATGTATCACAACAACTAGAAGTTACCCAGAGACTAAAAATGTGGGATACTGAACTTAACAAGTACATAGCTAGTTACATAATGCAAAAGTTGAATAAGCATAAATGCAGAAGTACAAAAAGAAACATGAAAAACAAAAAACCTGCCAGAATTATACAACTGAAGTTCAATTCCCATTATAATTCACCTACCCACATTTCAAGCTTATGATGATTATGATGAAGTTTTGAGGACAAGTGCAACGAGGGAGTTTAGAGTGATAGTTGATTTTATGATTAAAAACAACAGTACCTTTCCACCACATTTACAGTGTTCATTTAATTTCCTTTCAAACAAAGGGCACAGCCTCTAGGATCTGACACGTTTCAGGAGGGCTTCATGTTTATGCACAAGTGGGGCAAATTTGTGGAAACAGATTATGTGGGAACTATGTTTCGATGCGAAAAGTACACAGGGGTTGGCTGAATAAAAAGGGGCATGTCATAAATATAGCGATAGACATTCTTACTCTCACTCCCGTTTAAGAAACCAAACGAATACTGCATGATTCATTTTGTAGTAGTACTGTTAAATCCTTTTTAAAATTGTCCCTGACCCTACCCCATTCCTTTCAAAAAAAAAAAAAAAAAAACATCTGGGCCCACAGAGGAAAAAAAATAAGTCAAAAGTTCAGTGATTTAAAAATATCAAAACAAAATGTATGTTGCAGGCAAACGTCCATTCGGTTCTTCCAATGTTTAAATGAGGTGGAATCTTGGTCCGGCGGTGGCAATGATGTCGCTGTAGGGCTCTGTCTGGGTGATCTCGATGGCCTGCTGCTTCTTCAGCACCAGGAAGCTGTAGAACTTGGCGGCGGCCTGCTTCCTGTTGTTGCTCCGGCACAGCTCCAGCAGGCTGACCGAGTCGGCGCCGGTCTTGGCCATGACGCGCTGGAGGAATGAGAATGGAGAGATCAATCAGTGTCAATGAAAGCTTTGATAGAGTGACTGTCAACTCAAGACAGTTTCCTCCTTTTTTTTTTATTGATGGCGTTGAAGAACCAGTGGCGTTGCATACAGGCAGCTTAAACACCTTCAATTTAATCTTTATGAAAAGGTTGATATGCATGACATAGGTTATTCATGTCATGCAGAAAAACCGACTGAACATTTACATAAAGAACCAATTGAATAAAGTCTTCAAACACCATTTTCAATATTAAAGTCTGCTCTTTTATAAACTTGTAGAAGCCTTTGCATTTGCAAAAAGGTGTTCCTCCTACCTGGATACCGTGGAGCATCTGTTGGGTCCTCTTGTTCCATCTCTTCTCCTCCTGATCCTGATCTGTACCCTGGCCTTCCTCATCCTACAAATGGACAATAGAAAATAATACAAACTCAAAGTTAGCACACACAATGCAGAGACCCATGACCTAAACAAGCAGTCTTGGGTTGGTTGGATACTGGATCTAGCTAGGGGTTCTCCCTGACCTCCTCCTCCTCGTCACTGTCCTTCTTGTCCTTGTCCTTCTCGCCGATCAGGTCCAGCTCTGGGACCAGCTGGGTGAGGTTGAGGCTGGGCTCCTCGGGGGGCAGGTCCACCACGGACATGTCCAACCTCTGGGTCAGTGCCAATCGGTCAACTGTTGCTGCGGCAGGCTCCAAGGGAGTGATCTGGGTAACGAGTACAATCGTTACCAACAAGACAGTAGTACAGCATAAAGCCATTGTATCAGAAGTAGAAAGATTGAAGGCTCCACGATGGCAGTCCCTTTTATTAATGTTTTTCAAATTTGAGGATTTCAGCCATTACCCCAAATCTTAATTTTTGACAAAAGTTATTAGAAAAACAGGCGTAAAGAGGAAGTGGAAGCAGTATTCTGTACTCACAGGGAGGGCGGCCTCTTTGTCAGCTGCCTTGCGCTTGACACCTCGGGGGGTGGCAGGAGGGGGCATGACGGTCTCATCCAGGGTGGTCCGGCTGCCCTCGATCGCAGAGGCTCCTAGAATACTGGGCTCTTCCGTGATGGTCTGGTCTGAACGGAGCCAAAACAATAGAAAGGATTATGTTTCCATCAGAGCTTTGCCTTCCATAATTCTCTCAGGAGAGGCAGACCTCCAACTAGTACAACACAGACCGATGTCTTCCAGGTAGACACGATAATTACAGCAGTAGCCAACTGGGATGTTTCCCACTCTTCCCTTGCTTACAACCATTCCTTGATTGATTACTTGATTGGTTGCCAACATGCAAGGGTGTTCATGTTAACCACTTATTTCAGAGTATATGTTTAAGGCAGAAATTTCGTCAACAAAACACTTGAAGGCCAGCATGTTCATGCAAGGTCAGAGAGAAACACATTGCAGGAGTTGGCGCTCTGAGAAGAACAGTTATATTACATACATACAAGATCAGCATTGGAAACCATGGTTTCAAGTCTAGAATTTGAACGAGCAGCTCTCAACTGACAAGAAAATCATCGCAGAGGGCACTTTCGTTCCCGCTGCACCCGTGTCGGAAATCAAACATATTTCAGGACAGATGCCTCGTTAGGGACAAAACACACTCACACACACGTCAAGTTTAGCGAGAGAGCTTACCGATGACATCTCTGTGCTGACTTATGATGTCCTCACGTGGCACCTCAGGGTTCTCCAGCTCCTTGAGGAACTCATCGAGACTGTCGGCCTCGCCGCCCTTCCTCCTCTTCCTCAGCTCGTCTGGCACCAGGGGTGTCAAGCAGCGCGTGAACATCTGGGAAGAGAGGCAGACAGAAGTGATTCAATTGTTTAAGTGCCACTACGGCGTTGGTTTGAATGCATAAGTGTTCAGGGTACTAAAGGAAACATCCCAAGGGCAAGCGTGTCCTGCCATACGCTGAAGGAAACATGCTGTGCTGAATTATTCATCGGTGAAGACTGTGCCTCCTGCATTCCTCAAGAGTTGTGAATGTGCAAATATGGGTTGTTTTTCTGAAAACTTCCAAGAAACCAACACTCAGCCCATTTGATGTAAAGAATAACCTACCGCTATTCTACCATCACTTGCCCTCTTCACATCCTACCTCCCACATCACACTTGAAAGTCGACGTGGAAAGAATCTTGTAATCTCACTGCTGGGGTCCCTCAGCGTTCCTTTCTGGGTGCCATCCTCTTCTCTTGCTACACCGAATCACCGGGAACACACACCTGAAGCTCCATCTGGACAAGACTACAATAGTCTTTCTTCCAGGGATGGCCCCGCCCACCCATGACCTCTCCATGAATATTGACAACTCAGGTGTCTTAAGAAAATCCTTTATCTCTTTACACAAGCAGCAGGCGATGACCCGGGTCTCACCTTGAGCAGCCTGGCGTTCCAGAGGGGCTGTGCTGGGAGGGAGAAGAGCTTCTCCACGCCACCGGTCTCCTTCCACATCATCAGCTTCTTTGTGGGTGGGGCCAGGTCCAGGGTGGTGACAATGTCAGAGTAGTCAGAAAGCTGGGCGCGGATGGTCTTGCTGTCCAGCTCCTTCACACTGTCCACAATCAGCTTCCTCTTACGCTTCGCCTTTGTCTCTTTCACTATTGGTTGAGATAGAAATAATAATTAAATTGACTTATATTACACACGTAGTGCAAGATATTTGCAGTGTTGCATAAACACATTGTTTTTCAATTCAGCTTGGTACCAGGTGACGACTTGAAGGTCCATTCGAATAACCTGGTGTATTCCTAGAGGTTGTGTTGTCGTAATTGTTGAGATGTTTGATGCCTTTCTGTGTATGTGACCTTCTGTGTGCAGTCAGGTCGCGAGAGGTTTTCACCAGTAATGTCGATGGGCTCCAGAGCGAAGGCCTCCTCCTCGTTGGGAACCAGGGTGGTCTGCTCAGTCTGATCGGCCATGGCTGGCAGGGGCTCTACGGGTCCGGAGTCAGGGCTGTCTGGCCCCGCTAGACACAATCAAATTCAAATAACTAAAATTAAAACATGTGGTACATACTTTGTTATTATCATCATAAGAAATTATCTGCTCAAAACAAATGACATTCAAAGTGTGGTTCATTGGATTTAAAAAGTAATCAGCACCAATACACCCAACTGTAACTCTAGATTTAACGCATTCAAATACAAAGACAAAATGTGTCCCACTACGATGAACCATGTGAGGGAGCTCTACTGACGTGACTGGAGGTTGTCAAAGTCGTCCTCGTCGTCGCCGTGGTCCGGTGGCATCAAGACGCTCTCGGTGATGGCCGGAGGGTCGTCAAAGATACCGCCGCCATCCTCGTTACTCAGCAGTTTGTCCACTGGGGTAGTAAGTAAAAAAAAAAAAAACATTGTCAGAACTGATTCAATAAGATGCCTTTTCAATACTAGAAGATATATGTTTTTTTGTTGATGGTGGCACAGCGCCACCATTGACGGATACGTTTTCAAGTGGCTACTTAATTTCTATTTAATGAGATTAATGTCTCTTGATCAGTGGAAAGGTCTCTGAAAGTAGTTAGCACAGCCCCATCAGTTTATTCCACTTATATGTGCCCATCATTAGGCATTAGCTGCTTTCATCTGTAAAAAAAATTTTTTCCCACCTTATCCGCTGATAGTAAAATATTCTTCTGCTTTGAGCATATTAGCTTTGCATTGGCATGGAAACATCTGGTCAATAAATCTATTTGACTGCCAAATGCTGGATTTGTAGCACATTGATTAGGAACTTTTTAAGGCAGTTTTCCCGTTATTGAGATATAAAACACAAGCAGAACGATATTGACTGATCAGGATCACGTATTTAACAATGATGTGGTATACAAATGTAATAAGCTCTGCCTACTTAACACATTCTACTTCTAATTGGCACAACAGAAGTGCCCTTACCCAACATGCCGCCGTCACTGTTGCCCATGGGGTTGTCGCCAAAGTCGTCATACTCCATGTGGTTGGATTTCTCGGGGAGGATGGCGGGACCGGGCTCCGACTCCAGGAGCAGGTTGGATTCTGTGGGGCCGTGCATGATGTCCTCCTCAAACGCACTGGCGTCACGCATCATCTCGCGGTCATCCATGCCAAAGTCAGCTGGAAATAGGTTCAGGTTAGTGATGCAGCAGCAAACTCAAAACATCAGAAAGCCTATAGAAAATGTAAAGCCTCTGAGCAATGTTCTTACATTTCCCATCTATCTGTATATCTATATTGTATTATTATAATTGTAATGATATGTTTTAGCTCCTATTCAGGTCTCATGTATGTGGTAAACATATGTTGGTGTGTTAAGCGCTGTCCTGGTCTTACCAAAGTCATTGTCCTGCATAAGGCTGAGGTTGCCTACATCTTCCCTCATTGTAATCTCCTCAACTCTGCTCTGGTTCAGGGTGAACTGCTGGGCCACATCGATGTCACTGGAACACAAGGGCATAGACATGTTCATATAGCATATGTACACTGGTGACAAGAATGAGCCCTCTTGGTGCTGAAATTTGACATTGGCAAACACAATGATAAGCAGACTCACTCTAGGTCAGGCAGGGGCTGGTCGAAGTCATGGAACTCCTCGGGAAGGGTGATGGCATTGTAGGCTGCCTCTCTGTTCTCCTCGGGCAGATCTACAACACCTGGAAACACACAAATAGAACCGTCAGCATACTGGTTGGCTAGGCAAGGATTGTTCAACCTGTTGTGTACAAGAAAATTGCAGGCGGCATGATGGATTTTATTTTTCATAGAGCAATTCACAATAAAAAAGATTTTTATAATTGAAAAGATTTTTATAATAAACATTGATTTTCATTAGCTAAATTAACATATTGGGAGTATTAACGGAATTGATGACATATTCTTTCCCCTGTTTAGCCTTATTGGAGTAATACTCAGCCACTGCATGAGTGTTTAATATTGTTTTACTATTTGGAATGGACATGGTCTGCGAAAGGTCTTGATGACTCATTAGTGGTAGACATGAAGTCAAAGTTGGGGAACCCCTGGGCTTGGCCTCTCACCCATTTCTTCTTTGCACGTCTAGACAGTATCCCGACTGACAGCCAGATCCCAGCCCATGCCTCACCTGGTCTGAAAGCCATTTTGATCTTGATGAAAGCCTCGTTACAGTCAGCCAGCAGGTACTTGGCCTTCCTGTGGTAGATCCTCACCACGCCCAGCAGAAGGTGACCCGATGTCCGCAGAGCCATCTTCACCTGCAAGAAGAGTGGGGGATTTCTTTAGGTCGATGGCTTCCTTTTCATAACATCCCAAAGGGCTTCAAAGGACCACTTTGAGTAGAGTTTTGACTACTCTTAACTGGCTCAACCACTCGTCACAAAATAACCTAAATTCCAACAAAACAACCAAAAATGAGTGGCAATAACCACAACCAAAAATTAATGCCTTTGTTGATAGCAGTTGGAGGTACAGAATGATATATTTGTTTTTTTGTTAATACAAGCATTAGCAACCGACAAAAAAAGACAATTTAAACAAGCATTGCCATTACAGTAGCATCACAAACTACTTGTTTTTGTTTTCTAAAATGTGATGAGTTTATTCCACAACCCTATTGAGAAGTGAAGGGGTGAGTGATTGAATGATTAAGAGCTATTGCCTAGGCCTGTCATGATAAGCAATAAATCAATTAATCGCATGATGAATTTAAATGAGCTCAATAATTTTGCCGGCTGTGATAATTCCCATTTGCATACTTTTTTTTTTTTCCCTTTATCAAAGAGACTGGATGACAAGAGGTTTCACTCCGGTGCATCGGTCTCAACAGACCCATCTCGCTTCCTCAGCGTAATGAGGAGTGAACCCTCGAGTCGTGTCAGTCACTGGTCAGCCGCAAGATCTCCGTGATAGGGAGGTGGAGCCGGGGCATCTATGCCCGTCTTCTAAAAGACATTCTCTGACAGAGTGCAGCATGAGAGCCCCGTGAGGAGTAGCAAGCCAGAGAAAACGCTAGTTGAGATTTGGAGGAATAAAAACGCTGGAATTGGTTTCAAAGCCGAACGCGACAGCTGCCGCGTGGGAGCACTTCGGGTTCAAACCGAATGACCGTGATGAACCACTTAACCTGTGCAAGCCGGTATGTCACATTTGTTGTAAAACGGTAGCAATTAAATGCAGCAATACCACACACATGCATCTGCATCTAATGCATAATCATCCGATGCAGTTTTCCCAGCTCTGAAAAAAACCCACAACGGATCATGGGACGCCTCTGTCTTCCCGACTGTCGACAATCACTGGGGCGTTTAGTCAGACAGGACAGTGCAAATTGTGCGCACTCACAGACAGTGTAGTTCGTTTCATGTAGTTTTTAATTCAAGTGTATTTATTGTGTATGGTTTTTATTCAAGTGCATTTTTTGTCAAAATGTTATTTTTTGGTTTTGGTTGTTTTTTTTATTTAGGATATTTAAAATGTCTTCAATTTCCAGTGTTAGATATTCTTTAGAAATAAGCTTATTGATCTTTGGTTGTACTTTACAACCTTTATTATGCCATTATCATTAGTTGAAAATGGTCTCAAATTATCGGCCAGCAAAATTTGTTATCATGACAGGCCTACTACTGCCAGTATGTTTGTGAGTGGTGCAGCACCGGCACGTGAGTGTTTACCTTGGGACAGATGATGCTCTCCACGCTGCTCTCCAGGTTGCATTCAAACACGTGGGCCTTGGTCAGCTTCTTGTCCCAGTGGGCCGCCAGCCAGATCTTGGCTAGCGGCCCACGTTTACTCAGGACAAAGTGGGCGTAGAACATTGCCCCGGTTCCTGTCTCACGCGCTCACTCGCACTGGGGCAGGTCTGTAGGGGGAGGAACAAACACAACAACGTGGATGGTCTGTGGTTGTGGAAATGGCAATCCTAACATCAACAACACACCAAATAAATCCTGAGTAAGTTCAATTATGTCTTCCCCCAAATGACTTTCTGAGCCAAAAGAGGATATCCCTTTGATTTGTTTAGTGAATGATTATAATATAATTTAATGAGATAACACATTATCACACTGAAGTAGTACTGATGTAGTAGTTGTAATGAACATGTGGGCGAGTTCAATACATAGACATACAAATGTATGTTAAAAGTAAAATGCATTCAAATCTGATGCTATGATCATTGAAGATGAAATTAGATTCAAAGAACTAGGAAGACTAGTCAACAAGTTGGAGAGTGATGGTTTTGCTTATATAAGCTGATCGACTGTGGTTAGGACCCCTGCACGTCATTCAATTTCATACCACATTAGCCGGCTACAGATCATATTGTCCATCGACACACTTGTGTACAACTTGGAAAACACATACGGAATACAGAAAGAGTTCTCCAAGAGGTCTTCTATACACGGAAGGGGATGTGATCGGACACAGTCTGTGTAACGTTACATTAGTTTTCGCTGGAAGCCTTATTGATTAGTTGATAGCAGCAACACCGAGAGAACACTCCGATGCTCTGTAAACGTAGTGGCTCGATCGGATTCAAACCGGCCATTAACGCATCGTTCTCCAGCACACGTTGTAATAAGCAGTGAAACTACATGGTTACAAGTAACGTTAGGGACACCCCGACGCTAGAGAAAACACAACTGCAACACAAGAGTTCCGCCTTTTCTTCGCCACGAACAATAATAGATCAATAACGAAGTCTCCCAACACACCGCACACATCATCACATTATTATACGGTCATAGTTTCGGTCGGTCGATGAAGCCTAGGAGCCGCGGACGCGCGTACTGATGTATTTATAAGACGTACAGATAAAAAACGCGCCATCGAGAGGATCCCGACCCAGAACATAGTCGGCGCCATGTACGACTGAAACGATGGCCACAAGTGATTCATTGCGTCGCAAAAAACTGAAAGAGTTTAGCTAGTTACTAACAATCCCCCGGTGTTTACCTGAGCGGCGGGGTTTCCGAAACGATTAAAAAAAGCACGCACACGGTGAGTATAAACGAGTCCACATGAGCGGGTAGCGAGGCGCGCTTCTGACTACTTTTCCCCCCTAGCCGCGTTAGCTGTTGGCTAACGGCTCCGAGTAGCCGAGAGGCCGCGACGGACAAACCCACAGTGTGCCTGCGTGTCCGCTCGTTTTCCCCACGTCGTTTCCAATAAGTACGTATTTTAACGGTGAAAATTCTTACCTGCGCTACCCCCTTGACGGCGAAATAAAAAATATATTATGTAATTTCTCCCAGCGAATTCTCCCCTGTTGTACTCATTAAAAGAGCCAAGATGGCGCCAGTTGCCTTCCTCCCGCTCAGTGGCGTCCTTTTAAATCAGCAGGATGTTTACACTCAAACATGGCGGAGGAGGAGTCCCACATAAGCGCCGCAGCGCGGTGCAGTCTGCATAGGGGGCGATAGAGCACACTCTGGTTGGGTTCATAGGAACCACCAAATCGGAAGAAAAGAAAAAAAAAAGGGGAACATTGTGTACATGTGTTTTGATTTGATGAAGAAAAACCTATTACACACTCGTGGCTTTTAGGATTGACGTGACGGTGTTTGCAGATGCGTGGTATTCCCGAACACCAATGTGAAGAGTGAGAAAAATAGAAATATGGCATGTGCGAGTTTTAGATCCTAAAACTTAAAAATGGAAATATGGACTACTAGTGAAAAGGCATCCTACAGGTTAACCATCATGCTGCAGTTATTTTAAAACAGAGATGGAGAAATCATGCTGATTGAATTGTCTTGAAACTACTATTAAGTTCACTGCACAGGGGACTCGATTTCACACTGAGTAGTGTAGCCTATCAAATAGCCTAGGATAAATCATTAGTGTTAAGAATGTGCATGCAGTAGCTCTATATGTTTAACTCCGTTTCAGAACCATTCTTTCGTCATCCCCCAATCTCCCCTAATGTCTGTTATATGTGATCCAGATTGCAGATCGCCGCATGCTGCCATCATGGGTAGATAGACAGCCGCAGAGAATCCTCCCAAACTAATTCATAAATGAGTGCTAAGAGCGCCTGCCATGGTTTCGCCTGGGATTTGATATCTTGCCTTTGCCCAGCATGATAAGTTACAAATAATAACCATCTGGTCATACCCTATCCAAGAGCAACATTATATCCGTATTTACAAACAGATGTGGAAAATGTAATTGCTGCACTCTGCAGCAGCTGTAGGCCTATTGCACATCCAGGCCTACGCAATGACAATAAAGGTTTGTCGTTTCAGATTAATTTACTTCAGGCTACAAACATGTTTTTGGTTAACAGTGCAATGCGTTAGGGAACTCAATGAGGTGGGGGGGAAAACCCAGGCCAACCTCGTCCTGCTGTAGGCGATTAAAAACATGTGAATTTACATATTCGGCCAACTTGATATTTTGTCTTAAAAATATGATTTATTTATAGACACCAAGTACGCATGATCAATGCCTTTAGGACTACATCTATTCAGTGATTGATTGTTGATCCTTTTACCAGCGTTTCCTAGTCAGGGTCAGGGGGCTGGACGTCAGTGTGGCTGCTGTAGGCGCGTAGACAGAGATATGTCCAGAGATGCCATCGCCAGATAACCGACTCATCCCTTCAACTTCACAGTGGTTGATAATTGAAGGGTCAATAACAGGCCTTGCATTTGGGAGGAGGGTGGAAACGCATGCAAAATACGGACACGATTGCTGAATTAATTTCCATAATAAGAAGACTTGGTTGAATATGTCAGTCTAAAAATGGCAAGCAGTTTAGAGGCAAAGGCTTCCTGAGGAGGGCATATAACACTGAAGAGATAGTGTGAACAAGACTATCAGACTAATTAGAAATGTTCCCATCTTGGCATTGTCATGGTGGCCATCCTAACCAAGGATGGATATTACGACTGCAGTCACTTTGTTGGTCCTAGATTCTCTATTAACGACTCCATCAGATTTATGAAGTCTGATTAGTTGCCTATAAATTTATATGACTGTACATGTGTAAGAATGTGTTTTTTTACAAAAAAAAACAAAAACAAAGACAGGATTATTTCAAATGTTTTATTTCATCTGGTTTTTATTTATCAAAACCTTTTAAAAAAGTGATTTTTCCTCTATCTTTCCATCTATAAAATTAGGTCTGTAGTTAGAGTGAAGGAAGCAGGCAAAGTTAAAATCCCCATAGAATAATGTCTGATACAGCGTACAAGGGTGTAATGGTACCGCGCATATTACTATACTTGTGGAGACCAGAGGGGGCTTTTGAGCCTTACAATGCCTATAAAAGTTTCCTACAACAGAGAATGCAGGAATGTCAGTCACATTTATGTGTGGTAAATGATAAAGCTTAATAGCATTCCAGTGTTACATGACTTCTAGGGGTGCAGTTATGTGTAACTGGACATCAACTCAAAATAAAACGGAAGAAAAAATAAAATTAAAATAACAGACTTTTTCTTACACAAAGCCGAGAACTCAAAAGTGTCTTTCCTTTAAAGGCACATTTATAATACCAACCACTATCCCAAAAGAGATAGAAATGATAGATAGGGTGGAGATCAAATTAAATTGGTATCCTTCCTCATATTGCACCAGGATCACTTCTACAGAAGAATTTGGTTTCACGTGACCATGATGTTTTCTGGAATTTCACACACATCCATACAAACTCTTAATACACTCTACACACTTTCTTTCAATTAATAATTTCCTCTTCACTCAAACAATATTTTTCGATTTCATAAATAACTCCCTAGAAATGATCAATTGGCACAAGTTAAGGGGTGGATGGTAGGTTATGGGGCTGGAAGAAAAAAGTAAAAGACAAATTAGATGAACTGTGGTGATGTTTGGCCACAAATTCATTGGAGCCTTCCTACGAAAACATCCATTGGCAGTTCATTGAACAACAAACCCTTCGATAAAGAATAAAAGTTGGAAAGAAATAGAAGCACATTCCAGTTTAGTCAAAAAAATAAAATACAAAAATAAACAACTTGATATGACATGTCTAGACCACAGGAGGAATAGACTTGAGCTACGTTGACTACATAAACAAACGAAAAATCCTTTACTCTGAGCTCAATCTTAGATTCTGCGTAAAATAAATTACCAGGCATACATTAATGATGTGATGCAGTCCATGATGATATTCAGATGTTATCAAGCCATTTGACATTCTTTGTGTCATATTAACAGTACCGGACAATATTGTACCCAAATAATTTATTAAATTTGCAGGATATATTTCTAACTTTGGTGAAATTGTTTGAACCAAACTCTTTCTGAGAGCTGTTTAGTATGTTATACAACAATAGTGAGTAAATTAACAAAACGTTAAATAAAAAAAAATGGAATTGGAATTTGAAAGATAATTGTATGATCAGACTAGGCCTTTTGCATAATTAGGAAAACTTTAAGCATTGCATATTAACATTTCTGCTTGTTCAATCGGTCAGTTTAGAAGTCGTCACCACTTGACTAACATCCATAAAGCCGGTGAGTCTTACCACTGTCTGAGAGTAGGAGAGTTTAGAAAACTGATTACTGGTTTGCTCTTCAACAACTCCCATTCACTCAACAAGGCATTTTAAGCAATCCTCTGTTTATCTTCAGGTTGAAAACACATTCAAGTAACACTTCAGGCTGTTCATGAAGCCGTATAACATTAAACCTCAAACTGACATTTCTTTAAAAAAAGAATGAAGAACTGAAACGATGAAAGACATGATGCAGTTTAGTTAAATTATTAAACATGGGCTTGTGTAAGATGTAGGGCAATAACTGGCATCATTCACAGATTTTCCACCAAATTCATAGCATGTTTCTGTGGAATCTCTCAAACTCTTGACATAATCAAGTACTTAATTTGAGCTCATCAAAGTGATGAATATGTTTGCTGCTTATTATGTACTAATTTAGTGTTTGTTTAGAAGACAATTCTGTTGAGAATGAATGACATTTTGATAAAAAAGCGGAACAGTTAGTGTTATTTTGAATACCTAGCTAGAGACAATTTAAAACAAGAACATAAAAAGCATTGAAAAGCAGCAAGATCAAGGTGCTCGTTAACACAAGTCCACTATTCAGGACTCCCAAATCCCAATGAAATTCGATTTATATTGAGGCACTGTGAAAATTCTTTGTTAATCATGATTAATTTCTGTTGCTAAGGGGGTCAGGTGGGGGGTCTGTCCTTCACCCGCCATGCTGGATTGGGTTTGAGTGAGAGTGAGAAAGATCAAGAGAGAGAATGAATAACGCCGGCCGCTCTTTCACCATATTAAAAAAATAATTACACTCTTCCAAAATAAGCCTATCCTTTTCGTTGTGGTCGTTACTATGAATAATATCCTGCCTCCAAAAGTCTTTGCTTTGAGTCTGTGCATTTCTTTTGCAGGTGTTGAGAGCTTGTTCTTGAAAATCCATAAAATCCTACCACATGACCTTTCCTTGAAGACATTGTGACCTGGACCATCTGAAAAACGGCCCATAATCTCGTAGTCTGTGACTCTCTCTATCAACATGTGGGCCTGAAGTGGCATGCAGGGTTAGCTCAGATGCTCCATCTGGACAACATCTTGGTCTGAACAAGCCTCGTCTCTGACCTCAAAGAGTTGACAATGCCAACTTACGCCCCGCAGGACACGACAGGAGAGAGCGTAGGCAGGTAGGATTAACCAGATGGGAGCCTTGACAGATTCCATCCCACCATCCGCCGCACTCATTCATCCAAAACACTGGATCTCCATGCGTTTAACCCCACGCCGCTACCCAGGGGTGGAGTAGGCTTGGGTGGGGTTATAGCCGCTCGATGTCCTTGTACTTCTTGCGCAGTATGGACACCTGGTCCTTGAAGAGGACTGGATCCAGCCGCATCTGGGAGTGCACCAGGGGCATGCTGCCAAACCAGCTGGCAAACTTGTTCATGCAGGTCTGACGCTGGGCAAAGTGGTCCGGGTCGGCCCAGCGAGAGGCACGGGACGTCTGAGGTGGAGGGAGAGTCAGAGAACAAAGAGGAACAGTGAGAGAATTGAAGAATGATAAAGAAAAAGGGAAGGGGAGGAAATAAAATGGAACGGAAAAAGGGGAGAAAAGGAACAGACGAGATGAGGGAGACAGATGGGGGAGAAGAAAAGAAGAGGAGTTGGCAAATGGAGGTGTTGAGGGGTGAACACAGGAGTCAGGAAGGAAATTGGTGTTGAAGTCAGAGAGAGAGAGATTGGATGGAGTGTGGGAGAGGGAAGTAGAAAGGACGTGTGATGAAGAATGGGACAAAGGAAATGAATAACGCATCGGTGGTTATTCTGACCTTTTAGAGTCTATTGTGATTATTCATGAGTTATTTATTAAGGCCCCAGCAGCAAGGAAGACATTTCCATTTTGTCGAACAGAACTGATGTTTTCTATACTTTGCCGCTAACAAATGCTGTGGTGGGTGCATAATTTGTCTGAAAGACGTCAGGGGAAGGCATCAGTAGTCAAGCAGATACTCGATGCACAAATACGGCTGAAGTCAGTAATTACTATAACGGTCTAGTCATTTAGCAGACGCTTTAATTAAAAGTGTGTAAAGAGAAGTCTGATAGGCTGTAGCAGACATTGGGGATCAAATCCAGTATTTTTCAACTGGGGAGGACTGATCATAAGAGCATTGTTAGAAAAATTGCTGTCTGCAACATCAACTTTGTTTTTGAAAAGTTGGACCATTGTCGAATTGGTTGAGGATTATCGTTCCGATTCGGAACAATGAAGTCAATGAACGTTTCTGCTGAGACAGTTCATGTTGTAGGCCGCAAATTTGGTTGTTGAAGCAGAACGTAACGGTTACCCCTTTAAGAGTGTTAGCACTTCTGTCTCACCTGTCCCATCATGGTCTCCTTGTACTGTTTCTTCTGGGTGACCTTGATGGGAGGCAGCTTGGTGACGGCCGACACCAGGAAGTTCATCAGGATGTCCTCACAGTTGGACATCTGATCCACCATGCTCTTGAGGCTGTCGGGAAGGTACGTTGTGTACAAGTAGTGGTAGTATCTGGAGCACCATGTCGGGGATTGGGAGAGAGGGGAGATTAATGGTCAAGAGTGTGTTTCAAGATCCACTGTACAAAACATGGCAACAGGCCCGAAATACTTGTCCGAGGAGGAATACAATTGGGCAGAATCAAATGGGACAGAAAAGAATAATGAAGAAAAAAAAACAATAAATTAATACATTGAAACCAAAGAGAAACACCCCAGGGCAGAATGGCACCAAATTTCACAATAAAAATGACTATGCAAGGATTGGGGGGGGGGGTACCTGTGGTAAATAGCGGCCCCAGTGAGCACCATGGAGTAGTCATTGGTCCACTTGGACGTGTAGCCCCAGCGCTCCTTGTTGCCGTCCCAGAAGTGACTGCGGGCCGGGTAGCCCACGAGTCGGTCGGGAAAGCTTTGCCATACGGTGAACGCAAAATCCACCTTGACGGTCCAAAAGACGGGTGCATTGAGAATAGAAATGGATGAAAAGCGATTAGAAAGGAAACAGCATGGCAAACAGCAAAAATATTAACAAAAAAATAAGCTGGTAATGTTGTCAGACCAGGGAACCGAGCAGAAAACTTTTAAAGAAAAACTTTTGGATAATTGAGATGAATGGGGGTCGGGGTGGGGGCTGTGGGTGGTGGAACGGAGCACCAGCATTTTCCTCCAATCCAATATAAAATGTGACTATGAATAAATACCCACTCTTGAGTGCCATTTATCAAAGGAGTACCCCGTGATTTACAATGGGGATATGGTGGCAGTGGGGGGGGGGGGGGGGGGGGTATTTTGGGTGGAGAGTGTGGAACAATGGCAAAA
>JAOPJL010000008.1:17474838-17485476 GCA_027123545.1 Trisopterus esmarkii
TGTGTGTGTGTGTGTGTGTGTGTGTGTGTGTGTGTGTGTGTGTGTGTGTGTGTGTGTGTGTGTGTGTGGGTGTGTAGCGCATTATACATTATAAAAGTGGCCGTTGTACCCGGGTGCCATTATGATCTCAAAGTATAGGTCCGTATGGGAAGGCCGTGGTCCTCCATCGCACGACAGAGCCCTGCCAGTGGGAGGCCGAGCGGACCAGATGTTCGCCTCCACGCATACCTCAGCGCTGGGCCAGGCTGCGCCAGATGGCCGCCGTGGGAAGAGTGTGCGGGCTGGCAGTTGGCTGCGTTGCGCAAGCTCCCCGGCTAAGGAGGCGAATCCTCCCGAAAGCTTCGGTGGCAGAAACAGACCGATGTCTTGCCCTGCCGCCACCGCCGCCGCCGCCATCGTCGCTCACTTTTATGGGCGCCTGCAGCCGTGAGGTCGCCCGGGCGAGTCATCGGGTGCCGATGCATGAGCCGACGAGCACTCAGTTTACTACGAGACAACCGTAAATGTTTAATGTGTCATACAAGTCTGCCCCCGGTGCCGACCCGGGGAGAGGGTTGGGGGGGGAGAGAGAGAGACAGAGAGAGAGAGAGAGAGAGAGAGATGGTGAGAGATGGACAGAGGGAGAGAGAGAGACGGGGGGAGACAGAGAGAGAGAGAGGGAGAGAGAGATGGCAAGAGACAGACAGAGGGAGAGAGAGAGGGGGGGAGAGAGGGATGGCGAGAGACGGGGGAGACAGACAGAGATGGGGGGAGAGAGAGAGACGGCGGGGAGACAGAGAGAGCGAGTCAATCAAACCACTGGGGCTGTGCGGTTGTAAACCACACGCTTGTGTGTGTGGAAGAGGAAATGCTTTTACATGACAGTGAAAGGTCAGTGAGTCAACCGCTAGATAAGATTAGGAGGAGATTAGCCGTATGTCGTGTTGAACACTAGGCAGGGTACTTTTGTGAAGTAGGAGGTTGAAGGAGAAAGCAAAGTACAATTAGGCTTGGACGTTTAGTAAAAGCAGGACAAGGCAATAAAGTAATATTAAGGATACACAAGCAATAGAAATGAGCATCAACCATATAAACAGTTAAAGCTTGTATATATAGCCTAAGCCTATATATAGTGTTAAGCATTTTAGTACTTAGGTATTAATGGGGCAAGCATGAAGGAAGTTAGATCAAGGGGAGAAGTATTGTTAAAGACAGCCGAATAGTGTATTTCCCTAAACAACACAACATGTGGAAAGCAAGCGCATGTCCAAGTGCTCCTTCCAGCTCGTGGTACGGGCTGAACGCCTGCGGTGAAAGCACAACACATTCACTGGGTTTTGACTCGGGCCAAGGCTTCAATCAGCAGCACCACAGTGTTGACACTTGCCCACCAAACAGTCGCTGTCGGTTAGGAGCAGCCGGGGCTCACCAGACAACACGGCTTGTGTCCGATGGAAAAATAAATAATCATAAAGAAAATGGTTATGGTTTATGGTCTATAGTGATACAATACCACAATACAATTTGAATAGTGTGAGAAAGAAAAACTGAAGTTGATATGAAGTGCACTCAAAATGAAATGTCAACAACATCCATGATCGTATTGCAGAAGGCCAGGAGTCAGCCTACAGCCTACACCCTACATTATTTGTCTTCAGTATTGTGGGTGGGTCAGGTCTGTAATACATAACAAATCAGGATGTATTCATTTGCATATTTGTGTCGGTTATACAGATCGTGATGTAAAGTTAAGTAGCTTCTTTGGACGGTAACGGTACAATAAGACAGTAAACACGTCCATTCCATAGGGGACAGGGTGAAGACGGCATTCCGAGTGTCAAGTAGTTGTAGCCTCAAGCGTAAGTGATACAAGTGTTCAGAAAGGTGAAACCAATTTTATAGCCGCACAATTCATAAGGCAATTTGAAGCTCCATACGCATCATTTTTTGCATTTGTGTAAACCGAGTCATTTGCTCTTGATCCAAAGTCTAGATAAGAAAGGAAAACAGAGGTGAGTGTACCATTGTTGAGCACACCTCAACAATGTGGAACCAAAGACCGTACTTCACTTTGAGCCAAGCGACCTCTATGAATCAAAGATGGATGTTGGGACAGCTTCTCCCCTCGCCTGATCTACAATTCAACCGAGAGGAGCCAACGGTGAGAGTTCATACGACGACATAAACACACTCAAGGGATTGTCTCTTGAAAAAATTAATGAAAAATAAATAAAATCAAAGAGCAAAGAGGTTGAACTTATTCCAGGAATGTATCTGTGTTATTTCTGACACACAGACACACACACAGGTAGAGTCGTGAACAACATTAGAGGACTCCTCAAAAATAGGCATCACTTCAGAGGGAGGTGGGGGGGGGAGAAACAGAGGAAAAAAAGGATGCCAACCCAAGCCAGCTTTGGCATCGTCCCTCTCCCCCCTCTAATCCCGTATGACTTCATATCTCATTTACCGCTTCCTCTATTCCTCTGTCGGAGCCCTACTGATTGGCAGCGGCTCTTTTTCAGGACGGCCAGTTTGAGCCAAAGGAATTCCAACCTCAAAGCCGCCAAGGGACATTGAGTGACACCCGATGAGAGCCCATGTGGGGTGAGGGGGGGGAGCGGTGGTAGGGAGTATGGGGGTGCACGGGGGGGGGTGGTGGCAGTTGACAACTTTTCACTATGCGTCTGGAGCCACACGCAATTCTACAAGATGTCCAGTCCACATATCTCTGGAACCCCCCCCCCCAGACCCTCTCCTTGACAGGCGCACATTAAAACACAAGTGCCCTCACAGCATGCGTCGGAGTGTGTGTGGGGGGGGGTCTGTCTTCTCATGGTACCACACACCTTCAGCCCATCTTTCGCACTGCCCCCCCTCCCAGCCCCACCGACACCCCGAGCGAGCAAGGCATTACCATAAACACAGAGACAGGCGGCTGTAGGGGAAAGCACCACATGATTTCACTAACTATCTCCCTCCCTCACCCCTCTGTGTCCCGCAAAGACGCAGATATTTTAAATGAAGAAAGTACTGAAGCTACAAAGACACATCCATCACCGACATGCAAGCCATTTTTTGAGCATGCATACGAATGTGGGTCTTTTCTCAAAAACGATTAGCCTCCTCTACGTCTCGGGCAATCAAGCACAGTGCCAGTTAATTGGGTTAATGGGAGTCCCGTGCTACACTTGGGGGAATCAACCCGAATCACATGCGCTACGAGGGGGAGCTAGCCAAAAATGTACGCAAGGATTGTGAGTCCCTGTTTCGGAAATCCTAGGACCAAGGAGACATTGGGAAACAAGCCTTTTTTGAATCTCACTAAAAGGTTTCTGAAACAAGTCACCTACGGCAAGCGGTTTGACACTGGAGTGTGTGTGTGGAGCATGTCTCTGCCAAGTGTACAATAATAAAAAATTTAGGGTTTTGACATAAAAGTGACCAGAGATTCAACAGAGATGGTGAAAGTGGGAGATAGCTGTAGAATTAAAAATACAAGCAAACATTGTTTTTGAGTGACCTTTACATGGCAACTTGTACTTTGCCATTATGAGGTAGCTAGTTCATCTTTATACCTGACAGATGCATCAATGATGGCAATTGTCCATGTCGCGAGTGTTGGCGGTGGCTTGATAAACACTGTGGGGAAAAGAAACGGTAGGCCAAGCTTACTCTGGCGGCCAGTTGATTGCATGGTCTGACATTTCCATCTGAGGGCCTGATTTTCATTAGATACCAATGTCCCTCAGACAAAGACCAGATTAGACAAAGGGTGTGGTTGTGGGGGCCGTTAAATTCAGGGAATGAACCAGCAACTCAGAACGTTTTGGCAACCGATTTGATGGCTGGGGGCGGGGGAGGAAGAAATCTTATTTCAGCGATTGTTCCAGCTTGTCCTTTAGCTGTGTGTCCAAAGTCTTCTATAATGGAAATGGCCTGGGGTAGGTCAGCCACTGGAAACGTTTACCATGGAGGAAAAGTCAAACAAGAAATCAGCAGCGAATGACTTCAGAGCTCATCTCGATAAACTGGGGCCAAACGTCGATGTTTCTCCATTTGCCCTTCATTTAGTGTCGGAATGACTCACGACTGATGACAATGTCAGGACTTTTTAAAGACTGCTTTGTATGCAACACTGGCATGGCCGCTGCGTAATTGCCTTCAATGTTTCCCTTAAAATGTTTGACTCAAATAAACTTTTAAGCAAGTTACTATGTTTGATGTTTTTTCAAGTTATTGACTAAAAGTGTCTTTTAATCAAGTTTAGTTTGACCAAAAGACAGATTTCATACTGTCCTTCCGTGGATCTGCGCTCACTCTCAAAGAGTCTTTTGTGGACACAGCGAGGACGATCTAAGGAGCGAGGCCTTCTGGTTTCCACTGACCTTTCCCCGCGGACCGACGGGACCCTTTCCTTCACACATCTTTGCCGAGCCACTTCAAAGGAGGAAGCTCATGAAACATTTACAGACACGAGTAGAGGGGGGTCGACCTCACCGCACAACCCCGGGTTAATTCACCTAATTACTGAGCACATCTAGGGCTTTTCCATGGGTCTCAATCACTTTTCCTTCTCATTCAGGAAAAAGGCTGCCATGGATTTGAATCCAATGAGCGTGCGCATTCACACATGCACAAACACACACGCACACACATAAACTATATGAACAGCACTTAAAACCTATTCCGAACACATCTGCCAAATGTCAACATAAAAAAGGCCTAATCAGGCCGTAAATCGGGCTGAAAAGCAAAACAGCCTTTCCTTCCTCATCGCTTGCCCGTAGTAAATCATCCACCAGTAATAATCGGGAGGTTTCCACCAGGGGATCGTTTGAAGTGCTCCCCGCACGCCGTAAACCACAAACAAGGCCGTGGTGGAGATAATGAAATGACTGCTGTTAATGGACCAGCCATTAGCGCCGGAATGCCAGGGTTGGCCTGTAAAATGCCCGATCATAAAGATGTCAGATCGCCACGGAGACGGGTCAAACAGGTTGACTCTGCGTGACCTTGCAGCTGATAACGGCTATCGATTGGCTGGCTGGAGGGTGCGCTTCTGCCTCGGACCGGTACGCACCATCGAAACAGAAAAAGCCTTTATGAAAATGAATGGCCGAGGCAGGTGCGGAGCAGTCCTGCTTCTGTGTATTCCGTGTATTTTCTGTGCTTGCCAAGGGTGATCAATCGCTTTCAAGAGCCAATAGTCCCAGCGACGGAGGAGCAAGTGTAATGAATGTCTGCCCCTGGTTATCACCGTCTGCAATGCATTCGATAAATGACCATATCACAATCTCAGAATGAAATAACACTCATCAATAACACATAACTGCACATGTACCCCATTAGAAACAAAGAGGAATATTATGCAGATTAATCAGTCTGTCCCCATGATGGACGGGACTGTTGTGTAACCACCAGTAGCAGCACTTCCTGTTAGCGGTTCAACACCAGCCCGGCAAATGCTGCTGGTCCGGAGATAAGTCTGGCACTGCCTGGAATGCCTCTGTTCCCAGACCAGACTGAGATGTGGCTAAGAGACATCAACATGGAGGGATTTGAAGGGAGAGTAGGAAGGGAGGGTAGGAAGGGAGAGAGCGTAGGGAGGGAGAGTAGGATGAGAGAGAGTGTAGGAAGGGAGAGAGAGTATGATGGGAGAGCAGGAATGGAGAACAGAAAGGGATGGAGCGCAGGAAGGGAGGGTAGGAGGGCTGGACGGTAAAGGGCCAAGGTTGGAGAGTGGATGTGAGGAGGGACAGATGAAGGGAAGGAGAGAGGACTGAAAGCAGGACGAGTGTGGTGGTGTGCTGAAGAAATGGAGCAAGAAATCATGGCCTGTTGCAAGTTATGGTTTCCATGACATCAGTCGCATGGTAACAAATCAGTCCAGTAATACATTATGGACATCCACACATCAAATGTGGTCAGACATATGGTGTCCCTGTTGCCAAATGGAGGTAATGGGCTTCTAAATGCATCATGGGAACAGTAGTGTCGCCGTCTGGCAGCCATCAAGCCACCTTTTTAATGCCAGCGTGGCTCAAGTTGCATGAAGGTGAGATGAATCGGTTGTTTGTTAACACAAAGTGTAAATCGGATGTATGCGTGTGTAGGGGGGGTGAAGGATGACCGCTCTTGGCAAACAGCATGCTCCAAGGAGGAGCCAACGATTAAAAACAGACCGCCCTGTGGTGTTTAGCACATCCCTCTTTCTGTTCAGAATCGGGGCTTGCTCTGGCGTGCGTCTGATCGCATCCAATATCCCCCCTGACAGGAGAGGGGATTTAGACGGAGACCGCTGGGGGGACAGGATGTGACCGGGATGCAGGCTCAGCTGGGGAGTTTGCTCGCTTGACATGTGTGCGGTCGGACGGAGGTGAGGTGGTGGTGGTGAGGCGAGCAGCAAGGGATAATAAAAACAACAAGAAAATAGACGTAGAGTCGCAGCAAAGAGGTGGGGACACAATGAATGATGCACCTTTGATTAATCTGGGACCAATGTGGGAAGACGCCACTTATTATGAACAGGATCGTGTGACAGTAATTATAATATTTATAATAATAATAATAATTATATAAGTAATGGAACCCGTTTTGTGGAGACGCTGTGACAGGTGGAGAAACGTCGCATTACTACGGTCAGCTTTCCTTGACCTAGTCAGTCCTTCAGTCCACAAATGAGTATTGGAATGCCGCATTAGTCACTGTGCTTCTAAGCATGTGCTCCTTCTTTGAACAGCACCTCAAAAGGTTTGTTGACAGAACAACCACAACCAACCGCCAGAAAAACACAGGCCTTTGAGCAGCAACAAAATCTCAATGACTTGACTAATTGACTAATGGCGCATTTCCACCTGTGGGTACGCTTCGGACCCAGCACACCTCAGCCCAGTAGTGAGTATGAGGTATAGCCCAGCTCAGTTACAGCTCGCGTTTCCACCGCCGACGGTACCCTTATGGTGGGGCGGCATTTAAGCCGGATGGCGGTAGCCGCGGCAGCTACGTAAGCATTGTGATCTCATAGCAGCCCGACAATGTAGCCTGCTTATAAATCCAAGGAAAAAGAAGCACGGGCACAATGAACAAAGAGCAACAATGTAGGATGCAAACTGTTTCAACATTTTCTTCAATAAACTAAGCTTTTGCCGTCTTCCAGAAATACCTCCCAGGTAATGTGTTTGTTATTATCCCCATCGCACAGAAATTACCATTCCTGTCAACCAATCAACGGATGGAGTGTGTAGCTCTAACTTGCCAGCACCCTTTCAGGCATCTCAGTGCACCAACGGAGGAGTACTGCCAGACGAGTACGGCTCAGACCAGATCATGCCCACTTTTGGCGGTGGAAACGCAACCCGTGCCGCAACTTTGCAGACTAAACCGACCCGCACCCTTCGGTGGAAATGCGCCATAAAAGACCCTCTTTATTTGACCTCTCTTAAAGAAAAGTAGAGGGCTGTATACTTGTATATACTTGTATACATGTCGGCAATATGTTAGAAAAGGTCTCTGGTATGCACTCACTATGTGTTGCATGCATCTGACTACTAACGGAGCGTGAAGTAACTGATGAAGGAGAGGTAGAGCTGGCTTACAAGCAGCAGTCATATTTTGGTGGCTGCTAAACTGTTGTACTTTAATTGTGTGCATGGACGCGTATGTGTTCGTGAGTGTGTGTGCGCATGTGACAGTCGTTACAGAGGAGGCTGCGGGGAGAATGTAGCCCAAGGAGGTCAGAATGAGTAGTTCAGTGGTGGGGGGTGGGGTTGTGCATCTGTTTGTGGCATAGAGGGGGGTTATGACATTACCGACAGTATGGAAATAACACATTAGCAAATGTGCCAAAGAAAAGCAGGTCTCATCATTTGAATGTATTGTTGGGAAATAAATCCTTCTGCTTGTTTCTTTTGTCGAGTTAGAACCTTGCCAACATAGCATAATTAACAACCTAGTTAACAAGGTGATTCTGAGAATAGAATGATAATAATCATAATGATATACCCCATGCAACAGCTGCATAACACCAGCTGAGAAAGTGGTGGTTTGACAAAAGAAAAGTGTGATGAAAACTGATAGAGGAAAGAGTTACATTTGAGTTTCACTAGGTATGTCTGTTTTTCTTTTGAGGCATTGAAGTGGCAAAAGACGATTACCCCCATGACCTCGGAGCATAGATTCTTGAATGAACTTGAGAGAAAGAGAAACAAACAGACAAAAGATGACAACACAAAAGAGAAAAAGCCAGATATGACAATGCAGAGGAAATAGAAGGGTAAAGTGGGCGTCTAAAAAATACAATTTAAAACAACTTGACTGGAAGCACTTGGCTGGGTTGTGACAGCACACATTCAAATGGAGTAAACAGCCTCAATTTTAATGCATCTCATCTGGTGCCAAGGTGCCCAGTTTGACAGATGGGCAAAGTAAAGATATCAACGCATGGGCCAATAGCTTTCCATTACTGTAAAGCACCAAAGTGTGGTGCAGTGGGTTGTGCCTTTCAGTCTATGTGCTTACGTTATTGGATTTCCCCCCGGAGAGACATGGCAGAAAATATATTCTTTCCAACCTCAGATGCAACAATACTCGGAGGCAGACCCATTGACGCAACACATATAACCATATAAACCATTTTTAAAACAACTTTTCTTAAATGTCTCACTTTTGCCCCGTTGTTTTAGCCCCATCCAGACCAACCCCACAACATCAATATGCATCATTCAATCCCCTGGTAACTTAAGGTTTGATAGATTGGTCTTTAATAGTTGAACTGTTGGAAGGATACTCCCACACTAAGTATTTACTCGTCTGAGATCCATCACTAAAGTGATGGCAGGGATAGAGGGAAGTGGAGGTGAATTCGGGGCGACCTAGTCCTATACCTCAGCTCATCAGTCTCAGGCAGAATGTGCTTGCTAGCATTACTTAGCATTACTCATGACTAGCAACATAGGAGCTATGCTCTGCAACAAACAACATCAATGACTTCTAATTGTGTTGTATACGATGTATTTAAAAAGGAGTGGCAAATGTGCTCCAGAAAAGACAGATAATGGTCTGAAACCTTTATTCAAACCACAGATAACACACTATACTGCAGTAAGGACAAAATAAATACAATAAACAAGAGCTGTATTAACTGTATCCCGATCCACCAGCAAAATCGTTTATGGTGAGAGTTCTACATAATCCTTGGCAGTCAACGGGAAGAAACAGATGTGAGGAACGCTGGGTGAAGGGTGTGGCTGCTACGTTTGTCATCATTTTCATTGGGATGTGTCTCATCAGCCTCCCCTCTGTAAATACATTAAAAAGACCCCAACACCTTCAGCTCCACCACTCCCTTTTTCCCCCCAGTTCATCCAATCAAAAATGTCAATCACAATTTCTGAATGAAATAATACAGCCCCATACAATGTACCACATTACAAAGAAAGAGGTCTGTCCCCTAGCTGGACGGCCTGTTGTGTAACCACCAGTAGGTATTAGATGGTAGGTACAACATGGTACCTACTTATCATGTACTTGTATTACCATGACTTGTTCACTTTAACTACTACCCTGGAAATCAAGTTCCAGTTCTCACAAGAGCACAAAATGAATTGAATTTGCTCAGCAAGTCACTCTGGGAACGAGCAATATACTCCCTCGACGATTCCCCTGGCCCAGAAAATTAACCAATGACATCGGTGTATCTGATATAGGCCAAAAGCGTTTTAACGACCAGATACGGCAAGAGTCTTATCTATTGGTTAGCTCCGCTGGTCTGGATACATCACCCCTTGTATTCTTTTGATTGGTTGTAGTGTTATCCAATTGCGTGCAGTGATATTTTCAAATGCATGCTTTGTGCCGCCCTTTGAGTTGGGCCACTTTCATTACTCGTTGCCAGACTCTACAGCTTTCTAGATGCGTGTCTGGATTTCCAGGCTATGTAACTACTTCCTTGACGGCACAAACAGGGGCAGACCTGATCTAAAACAACGAGTGTACCATGACTGTATTAGTCACCGATACCATCGTTTCTCTGCAGCATATAGGATGAGACCCCCACAGACCCCAACAAAGACCCAGGGCTGCTAATGGCTTTCACAGTGTGCGACGCGGCCGACCCAGCGCAGGTAATTAGTCCTGAACAGTGGGGATGGATCAAAAACACTCCCTGCCTCGCCCTCTGGCTGTGCCCTTACATGTGGAAGTCACATGTTCTCAACAGTGGGGTGAACACTTTCTATGAATACGTCGCAAAACCCCTGCATTTTGCCACATATTCATATACTGTAAAAAAGAAAAGAGGCAAATCTGCAAATTAACCGACCCAAATGCATCAAATAAAAAAACAAGTAACCTGGTGAGGAACTTACTAAACATACAAAATGCTTGGTTATCCTGCAGTTCAAATAGTCTGAATACACCTTAAAGAGTCCTCTGCACCTTTCTGGTCAATCAGGTGGGTGCAAACAACCCCCACACACACACACGAACACACCCAGGTCTACAGCTTTCCATGATTCATCACAGATAATGAACGAGGGCCAGGGGCCTAGCTTTGTTCATTAGCTGGTACAATGGCGGACAGGGGGAGTGTGTGTGTGTGTGTGTGTGTGTGTGTGTGTGTGTGTGTGTGTGTGTGTGTGTGTGTGTGTGTGTGTGTGT
>JAOPJL010000008.1:17506869-17519189 GCA_027123545.1 Trisopterus esmarkii
GTGTGTGTGTGTGTGTGTGTGTGTGTGTGTGTGTGTGTGTGTGTGTGTGTGTGTGTGTGTGTGTGCACATGAATGTGTGTTAGTGTGCATATGTGTGTGAATGTGTGTTAGCAATTGTATGTGTATAAGTTTGCTCATGCGCCCATGTGTGTGTGTGTGTGGTGTGCATGTGTGTGGTGTGCATGTGTGTGCACGTGTGTCTGGATAGGATGTCAGCAGCTTTGATTGTGCCTGGTCATTATATTTAGCCTAATGAGTGTTGTGGAGATGCTGCCCTCCCTGTGGTTCTACTGTGTGTTGTCGTTGCACTGAACGCCTGCCAGATCCGGAGAAGGAGCCTGGCTGCAGAACAAGACTAACTGCTGTGCATCTCATCTCATCCCCGCCTCTCATCCCCTCACGATGTGCCCAGGTCGGCACAAATTTCTCCAGCCGGCTAGTCGCCCAATGAACGGCTAAATGGAGATTAATCGTGGACTTCAGAGCAGCTTTTCTGGCGTTAATGCGCGTGCGTATAATAAGGAGTAATGAAGTCTAATTTATCATTTAAAAAAGCAGAGTTCTCGCCGTAAAACAAAACAAATTACTCCCGGGTGCATTTTCTGTGTAGGAACACACACACATACACACACACACACACACACACACACACACACACACACACATACACACACACAGACGTGTGGACACACCTACACAAACATGCGCACACACACAAGCACACACCCACAATCAAACATGCTCACTCAAACACACACACATAAGCAGAGTAATGCTTACATGTGCAGGCACACACATATACACACACATCTGTGTGTGTATGTCATCAAAGGAGAAGTGCAACAGTATTGCATGTGCATATACAGCCCCTTGCATGTAGAATGTATTAAATAATAATAACTGAGTCATCATAAGTGTGCCATAACTGCTTGAGAAATGCAATCTTATCAGCATCAGCTTCCACTCCAACAATCTTGAAACATGCATATAAATAGGCTTTACTCAGAATCACAGGTGAACATTTTCAATGCATATCAGTATGGATCTAGTTGACCTATTTTATTTTTGGTCATCATAATAAATGTGTGTGTGTCTGTGTTATTGGATTTGATTGGGGGGTGTATCAATGTGCAGAAGTGCCGAACATCTCATGTGGGCCCAAGTCTCAATCACAGTGAAGGGATCAAGTTCAATTACACTTGCAATAACCTCATGGTCTCTTTGGGCCCAGAAACCATTTATATGCTAATAGGTCTGACAGTGATAATGACTTGCGATGAAAAAAAGACATCTGCTGCTTGATCATATATGACACCAGGGCACGGTTGCAATCAGCTTTTGCTTTCTGAACCCCAAACCCACCACTTGTTACCTCTGGGGCTCTTTCGGCTATGGAAGTGGCCTTGTGGAACTTGTAGGAACTCTGATCTGGAGTCAGACGACAGATATATTAAAAAGATCTCCATGCAACTTCTTTCTAAACCGCAAATATAAACGGAATGTAATTGAGCACGATTTGATTAAATTAAATTAGAATCCATTTGATCTGATTCAATTAATTTAAAATAAATTCAAAGAACATTTTCCTTTTTGTTTGCAAGGTTACAGTGCAAAAAAGTGAGATACCATTTATTCCACCATCAAAAGCCTCAGCTCATTTAGGGCATTTGTGCCAAATAAGAATACTTTGGGGGCGGGGACCCTGTTTAAAAAAACAGTTTTTAATCACCGAACACAGTTCACACCGGTGATACCATGGACAGGCTTAATCAGCAGCTCAGCTGAATGGAGTCAACTGGTGCCTCATAAAGACCACACTGGGCCTCAGGGAAAATGTGCACGGACACACACACATATACACACACGCACACCCATATGCGCCCAAACACGCTCATGCACATGCACTAACACACGCACGGCTGCACGCAAACACGCAAACATGCACACAGGCAGGCAGGCACACACGCACACACACACACAGACACAGACACGCACACCCACAAACACACACACACATATACGCACGCACACACACAAGCAGACTCACACACACACACACACACACACACACACACTCACTCACATTATAACATTCAAATACTGATAAGAGCCCTATTGGTGTGAGAAGCTCAGGGTCCGCTATAATGAAAAAAGCTTTTGTAAAATGAAAACTACCCAAAGCTAATCTTATGGCTTACTGTATCAAATGAAATCTATACTGAAGCAAATCATTTGGCTCAGGATATCAAATGAAAAACTATATCAAAATCCTTTTATTTGGTTCAGTTTTTCCATTGGGCAAAATGAAGGATATTCATGCATCATTAATGCATGTGTGCCACTGACAAATGATAATGAGGTAGAATGCCAATGATTGACTGCTGCAGTACTCAGCGAACTGGACATGAGATCCATACAGGCTCTTAGTCAGTGCTTGAGGGTCAACTGACCTAATGACTCATTGTGAGCATGAGCATTGATATCACAGGCAACAGTGGCACCAATGAATTGATTACAATATTAGATGTTGGAGTAGACAACAGAAAGACAAGCCTCTGTTTGACCACAAAGAAAATAAAGCCAATAATGTGTGGAGGTCATTGTGTTGTTGTGTAATTGAATTGTGAGACCTATGTAAGACCTATGGACCTATGATGTTTGATAGTGGTTGGCCAGGCTGTAGAAATTATATCTACCATGGGGACAATAAAGGGAAATGGATGATTTTATGGTCCAACAACAAAGCAACCTAATAATAGGGCACAGAAAATACTGAGTAGTTGATTGAGTAGTACCTCAATGAAGAATGTTTGGAAGGACCCCTCCGTTATTCCTTACAGGAAACTCTGGCTGTTCTTGTGATAAATCAAGAAGATGTTTTGGTTATTTTTGGGGGACTGGTTTGAAGTGCCAAGATGGAAACGCATTTGGTACAAACTCCCATTTCAGCTTATCTCCTTTAAGAAAATACAGACAAATAAGGACATCATTGTGGCTTTCCTGATAGTGTCCACGGCAAGGCAAGGCAAGGCAACTTTATTTATATAGCACTTTTCATACACAAGGCAGACTCAAAGTGCTTCACATATAAACATTGTCATACAATATAAGAAAATAATAGATCAGTAAAAAAAAAGAAAAGAAAAGTAAAATTGATAGAAAATAAAGTCAAAGTTAAAAGAGCATTTTAGAAAGTGCAATGTATTTAAGATCAACAGTCTCTGATACACACGTCGGGACTCCAACCCGTCCTAAAGGAACTTGGAACTTGCAACGCTATCAACACTACAAATGTTGCGATAATAGCGTTCGGAAAAGGTTGTAAGGTAGGCAATATAGTGTCCAAACAAATACTTAGGTAGAACAACTACACCCATTTATCAATCAATTTAGACATTTGCAAACATTATTAGGTCTGTTCATCACTTGAAATCGCTGGGATTCAAGACAACTTGGCAAACTATACACAATCAGGCGCTCACTCGCTCCTTGGCACTCCGGCAGGTAGAGACAATGGTTATACCAGTGGATCTCTGTCGCCATCTAGCGTGGGACTCTCCACAGTCTGACATCATATATGCAAAACTCTTTTTTTAATATCCTTATCAAAATAGGCTACATTATACACATACGTTTCTTTCAAAATCTATAAAAATTGGTTTACTAATGAGTGTAGTGCTTAACATGTGTTCACCTGTCACATGTTGCTGGTGGCGTTTCAAACACAGCCCGCAGCCAATGAGCGAAACCCGACCAGTCACATGACCCCCTCCTCCGCCGGGGTCATTGTTTGGTCATGTGGTTGGTCATGCGGAAGTAAACAGGAATTGAAGCAGCCAGACGCTCGGTAATATGCAGTAAAACCGTTATACGTGTTTAATTTCAAGGGATCTAAATGTACACGGGGTCTTAGCTGTTAAAGTATAGCAGTATAGTAAAGCATGTACATAATATAAAGGTAAATATGTAGCATCTGAGCTAATGGGCTAACGTGACAGTAAGGTTTAGCTTACATTGACAACGCAGACGCACGTGCCTTAACCATGTCTGCGTGTTTGTGTGTTAGGACTGTCTGACAAAACATCGTCGCGATGGTAGACTTCCTCGCCGAGAACAACCTGTGTGGTCAGGCGGTGCTGCGGATAGTGTCCCGGGGAAACGCGATCATCGCAGAGCTCCTGCGCCTCTCCGAGTTCATCCCCACAGTCTTCAGGCTCAGAGACAAGAGTGACCAGCAGAAATATGGTGACATCATCTGTGACTTCAGCTACTTCAAGGTACAACGCATCCAACACATGACACACACACATTCTGACATGGATAGATGCTGCATAAAAGTCCTGGAGTCCGTCAATGGATGAGGCAATGGATGAGAGAGAGAGAGAGAGAGAGAGAGAGAGAGAGAGAGAGAGAGAGAGAGAGAGAGAGAGAGAGAGAGAGAGAGAGAGATGTTTGCCATGCATGCAGACTTTAAATGATATTTGATTTGTCTCTAGGGTCCGGAGTATTATGAGGGAAAACTTGAAGCCAAACCAGAACTTCAAGACTTGGATGAAGAATTCAGAGAGAACAATATTGAGATCCTGACACGTTTCTATCTGGCGTTTGAAAGTGTCCACAAATATATAATGGACCTTAATAGGTAAAACAGGATTTGGCGGGCCATTTATGTGGTTCTGGTTTTGAATGCAACCTGTATTGTCTAACAACACTGAAACAATCATCTCCAGTTTGGTAATGAGTAAAGAAATGGAAGGGATTGTTTTGTGTGTCTAGATACCTGGATGATCTGCATGAGGGGGTTTACATTCAGCAGACCCTGGAGACTGTCATCATCAATGAGGATGGAAAACAACTACTAGTAAGTAGCATGGACATACACTCACTGATACCTTATTAAAGATTTACGGTATGTTTGGTGGACAATCCTCTCTTTATTACTCTCAATTATACATTCAGAAAATGTAATATAATATATTTTGTGTGTTAAATAATTAACAGTTTTAGCATTTAGTTTAAAGTGACTATGAATATTGGTAACAATGAGTTTTGTATATTGTTCAATAACTGTATAATGACATCAAGGTTATCGTTGCCCAACCCTAGTGCGAGGCCTTGTACCTGTATGGAGTGATGCTGACGGTGATCGATCAGAAGATCGAGGGCGAGGTTAGGGAGAGGATGCTGGTGTCCTACTACAGATACAGGTGCAGTGTTTCCCACACATAGACGAATTTGTGGCGGTGCGCCACAGATTCAACACCGGCCGCCACATATTGAGTTTTTTTTTTTTTTTTTTTAATCGCTTTTTAAAAAATACCCGCCGTATTCATTAAGCTGCATTTCCTTTCACTGCTCTCCCTGCGTCTCTCGGTCACTCACGCGTCTATCTCACACCACCAACTATTAAGGAATTATTATTCATTATTATATAAGCCTAAGCCCCCCGGTCAGAAAAAGCAGCAGCGCGCTTCCCATGGAACACTTTTTGGAATATTTTGTGATGCCGGGGGCATCACAAAATGCCCCCGGCATTTGAGTTCTCAGTGTCACCAACCTGATGAAGGGAGGCGTCACATCACAGCTCAGCCTCGGGTTGCAAGGGGAGCATCTATGGGAGGCTCAATAATGATCTTATTATAACTTATGCGCTCTTCAGAATGTGTATGTGTTTGTATTTATTTATATCTATATAAATACATATTTATTTATATCTATATAAATAAATACATAAAAGAAAGAAAAGGTCATTTCATCTGTATTTGATCATTTTAATACATTGTTTTTTAAGCCGTGCTCCGGTTTCCAAACCTCTCTCCTCTCTCCTTCCTCCAGTGCGGCACGCTCATCGGCGGACTCCAACCTGGATGACATCTGCAAGCTGCTGCGTAGCACGGGCTTCTCCAGCCAGCCGGGGGCCAAGCGGCCCCCCAGCTACCCCGAGAGCTACTTCCAGAGGGTGCCCATCAGCCAGACCTTCGTCAGCATGGTCATTGGCCGACTGCGCTCAGACGACATCTACAATCAGGTCAGAACCGGTCAACGCACCGAGCCTAGTGGGACGGTAATGTACCATAATGACAACATTCCCCTTGGTGTTTATTACATTTACATTTAGAAATTGAGTGCATTTAGCAGACGCTTTTATCCAAAGCGACTTACAATGAGTAAGTTGCTTTGTAATTACCTTAAGTATGGTCAGTTCCTCATTTTGATATACTTTTAGGATATCTTCAATCTACCTCACAATACTAAAATTATTATAAAGCACAAATCTTGGAGGAGCACAAAGGTTTTTTGCTCTCTTACATTATTGTCTGTCTGTCTGTGTGTACGTCTGTGCTGTCAGGTTTCAGCCTATCCCTTGCCAGAGCACCGCAGCACAGCATTGGCCAACCAGGCCTCCATGCTGTATGTGTGCCTCTTCTTCACCCCCAGCATCCTGCACACCCAGCAGGCCAAGATGAGGGAGATCGTGGACAAGTACTTCCCCGACAACTGGGTGCGTGACCCTGGAAAAGGCTCATTGCGGACCCCACTTTGAGTGTTAAAGGGGTTGTCTTAATTAATTTATCATTCTTAATATTTTATTGTGGTTTGGTGGAAGTGTGACTTGTGTCATGTACCACACCCAGGTGATCAGCATCTACATGGGCATCACAGTGAATCTGGTGGAGGCCTGGGAGCCATACAAGGCTGCCAAAACAGCCCTCAACTACACCCTGGACTCGGCTAACATCAAGGAGCAGGTACTGTGAGGGTTTTGTATGGATAGCTGTAGTGAGAGCAGATATCTAGTTTACTTGCAGAAAATGTTTTTTAAGCCACTGACGTCTTTTAACTGATTACAAACGGTGTGAGTGTGTTATCTGTTCTACTACTACTACTACTGCACTAAATTTCACTTCAACATGTGTTTGAGTCGTGGATATGTCACTTGATGTAAACACCCCTCCGACCTCTGTCTGATGGGCTCCAGGCGTGCCGCTACGCAGACGGCATGGAGATCCTGAAGCCCAAGGTGCAGCAGCTGCTGAAGGAGGGCTTCCTGCGCGAGGAGATCATCCTGGACAACATCCCTAAGCTGCTCAACTGTCTGAGGGACTGCAACGTCGCCATCCGCTGGCTGATGCTGCACACTGCAGAGTCAGGTGAGAACATAACAAAAATGTACCCGTCCATATGGGATTTATTGAAATAGGAAATTTAATATGAAAAAAAATATTGTTATTTAATGTATCAAAAAAATATCTTTGGATTGTGAATTTAAGATATTAACATCCACCAGGCTTACTTTTTGCGCGTAATATTTTTTTAATTCACACACATTTTCAGCCTATTAAGACAGTTTACTTCTGCAATTTTCTATTTTTTTCTATGTTTCTATTGTTGTTCTAATAAAGGATTCATGATCTAGAATCTGGGCTGGTATTTTGAAGGTCCGATATGTATCTGAATGGAACCACAAATCACACGACATGTTATTCACCACATGTTCTGTTTGAAGCGTACGACATGAACAACAAGCGTCTGCGTCAGATCAAGGACCAGGTGATGACGGACTCCAAGTACAAGCCCCGGATGCTCTTCCAGCTGCTGCTGGACACGGCCCAGTTTGAGTTCACCCTCAAAGAGGTAGGACCCTGTCCTACCCCCCACACCCCTGGAGCTCCACAAACACACTGCTGTCCTCATGTGTCTGCTGTCGGTCGTTTTAATGAAAATCTGAACTTTCATATTTTTTAATTGCTTATTGATGCATTTATTTTGAAAGTCACATTTTTAAAAAGAGAGGAAAAAATAAACTGAAAAAATGTAATCACAAAATTTATACATTTACATGTACACATACATGTGCATATTTTTTTTTTGTCAGCAAGCTAAAAACTACACACAGTAATATCAATTGCATTTTTCAATTGTAAACAAAATAAACAAAAATTAATTGACATTTCTAACAATCATTAGCAAGAAGCCGAACGACTAAAAGGCGTGTGTTATAACATTTTCACAACCCTTGCCAGTCGTCTCTCCCCGCGTTGTAACGGGGAGCGCTCTGGTGTGTAAGCAGCGAGCTAGATGGATGGCCCAACAAGTGAACATCGGTGGCTCCATCTGTGAGGAGGCGGGCCCCGGTGCCGCTGTCTGTCGGCAGACCAGCATATGCCCGGCCGCCTCCGCCATGATTAGCGACGGAAAGGAACCCAAATTCAATATTCTGATTAAGCTTCTCATTGACTAATGGCCGCCACTCGTTGGGCCCGCGCCCAACATCTGCATCCCCCGCTTTCCCTCCTCCTCCAGATGTTCAAGCAGATGCTGCTGGAGAAGCAGATCAAATGGGAGAGCTACAAGAAGGAGGGGTCGGAGAGGATGACGGAGCTGGCGGAGGTGTTCTCTGGGGTGAAGCCCCTGACCCGGGTGGAGAAGAACGGTGGGACACAGTACCGCGTTACTCTTGTGCTTTTATTCATTAGTGATTGTTATTAAGATGTGGTGTTATCTAAATGGACGCTTTCAGAATTCATAATTATGCTCATTAGTAAACGCCTCGATTACAATGATCATTGCGTATACTCCTGATACCCTATATTGGTATCCTAAACCCTTTTTTAATGGGCCAAGGGGACTTAAAATAGTTTCTCCCACAATGGTATATATTTGTTGTTGTTACCCCCACAGAAGCCCCGCCTCTCAATTGTGATTGGATAATGGAAAAAAACGCAAATTACATTTATGGATGTTTTTTCAACCCGAGGCGTTCAGGCTGCATAGCGCGGATAAACGCGAAAAAAATGCAGCAAGGAAAACACTCTGCTGTCATTGATCTGAAAAGCATTCCAGAACGCCGCCCCCCAGGCTGCTGAAACGCTTCCTCTGATCCGGGCCTTAAAGCTTCCTCCTCGCCCTTCACAGAGAACCTCCAGGCCTGGTTCAGGGAGATCTCCAAGCAGATAGAGTCCCTGAACTACGAGGACTCCACGGCCGCAGGCAGGAAGACGGTCCAGCTCATCCAGGCTCTGGTGGAGGTGAGAACGCGTTTCCATCGCCCCTCCCATGAGAATGGGAGGGGGGAATCACAGGGTACCTCACGATACAATACACAATGCATGGCCCACGACACAGATTAATTTGCGATACAGCAATTCTGCAATAACAATACTGTATCGCACGAAGAAGGGCGACGATATATCGCCGTATCCATATTTTGTCCCACCCCTAATGGGAATACGTTAGGGCGTTGGTGTTTAAGGGTAGGATGCTGTTCATTCACCTATGCAGTGGGGATGGCATTGATTACTGAGAGATGAGCTTCTCTGTAATGATATTAGGAGCAGCCTAATCTATCTCATCTCTGTGGGTTATCCTGAGAGAATCATCTGAAAGCTAATGCGTTTTGCATGCAAATTAAATTAAAGTGCTTAATAATGGCTAATCGCTGACTAGAAGCTTTTAGGATGTCTTCAGATGGGATCTTTAGAATGAGTCTCAGCGGCTCTGAATATTGAATTACAAGGCTGTGGTGGACCATATGCAGCATTGTGGGAAACGGCTCTGGAAAGACTGTACAATTCATTACATTTAGGAGTGTTTAGTCAGTATACTTTAAGGCTGTTGGAATGAAAGCCGTTCACAAAGACCTTTGCTTAATAAAAGTATTAAATAGATAAAAGGCTAAAGACAGTATTTTTCAACTGTCCACATGGTGTAGCTTAGCATGCTAATGTTCTCTGGATCCATCACTCTCTGACCTTTCCCTTCCACTCTTTGACCTGGACCCATTTCAGGTCCAGGAGTTCCATCAGCTGGAGTCGAACCTGCAGGTGTGCCAGTTCCTGGCCGACACCAGGAAGTTCCTCCACCAGATGATCCGCACCATCAACATCAAGGAGGAGGTGCTGATCACCATGCAGATCGTAGGAGACCTGTCCTACGCCTGGCAGATCATCGACAGGTAACCACACCATCATCCACAGAGTCCTCCTGCTGTCTGCTGGAGAGAGACTGGAGCAAGCGATCACTCGGTTCATTAACAAACCACCTTCTCTTTCAAACATTCAGATGAGCACAGATACACTGAGTCAGTAGTTCCAACTAATTTTGCCTAAGTAGAAGTGGTGGGTAGGATTCATTAGTCTGTTTGTAGATATTATGTGGCTTTTTAATGCAACCTTTTACCGTATGATTTAGTTTTTATTATATGTGGGCGGCGCGTGGCTCAGGAGGTAGCGTGCGTTGACTGGTAACCAGAAGGTTGCTAGTTCGAGGTGTCCTTGAGCAAGACGCCTCACCTCACCTGGCTGTCGCCTTGGTTGACACCGTGTGAATGGGTGAATGTTAGGCAATATTGTAAAGCACGGTGTCACTGGTATCTGGATAATGGTCACTGTATAAATGACCATGACCAATGTCCATTTACCAATTACCTTTTTGTTTTCAATCAAAACTGTATCAAATATCTAATATCTAACTTATAAAATATAGATATTTTATAAGTTAGCAATCGCCCTTGAACCCATATGTATGTCAGGCTACCCCCAGGTCAGAAAACTAAATAGTCCACTCATCATTACCACCGATACATCATATTTATTTGGAGGACAACCTCCAAAAAATGTGTGATGTTCCAATCAGCCTACTCGCATCCAACTCTCTCGCATTCAACTTAAGCAACATCACTTTTTTTTGTTTTTACATTCTGAAGCCAAGCCATCGGCCGGAATTAGTATTAAACACGGACCGCACGATCGCTTGTTGGCATGCAGATGGCGCCAGACGGCTCAACCGCATGGTCGGGCAAGCGACAGGCACCAGACCATCTGCTCGCCGGCCCTGTCACTTTATTCATCTTGTTAACAAACAAGAATACCAATGGGTCCGCGTGTCCTTTTACACTTTATAGAGATAAACAAACATTCTGGACGCCACTTCCAGGCGTCTCCTGAAATGTGCCTCAGTCAACACCAAGAAACTCTGCTTTTTCCCTGAAGGGCGCTCTTATTTTGAAGGAGACAGGATGCTGCTGTAAAAAATAATAATGATAATATTAATACATTTGATTTATATAGCGCTTTTCTAAATACTCAAAGACGCTTTAACAGAGTGAACACAAAACAATATAATTTAATAAGAATGCATATGCGTAAAAAGGTAAAAATAAGGAGGAAGGGAAGGAGGTTATGTGGCGAAAGCAATCGCAAAAAGGCAGATTTAAATGCTGGGAGTGTGGTGGCCTGTGTGATGTGGTTGGGGAGGGAGTTGCAGAAGGTCAGAAGCTGTAGTGGTTGTTGTATGTAGCTTCAACCCATATGTTTCCCACTGCAGCTTTACCAGCATCATGCAGGAGAGCATCAGGGTGAACCCGTCGATGGTGACCAAGCTCAGAGCCACCTTCCTAAAGGTAAGAAACCACACACTTAAGTTCAGAAAAACAAGCAGCAAGGTATTGATTGATCAACGGTACATTGGTCCATCAATACCTTTCTACTTTTTAGACATTGTGTAGTCAGAATGAGGGGTGGTCTGGTAACAGGTTGTGTATGTATGTGTGTGAGCAGCTGGCGTCCGCCCTGGACCTGCCCCTGCTCCGGATCAACCAGGCCAACAGCCCCGACCTCCTCAGCGTGTCTCAGTTCTACTCCGGGGAGCTGGTGGCTTACGTCAGGAAGGTACTTCAAAACGGATACGCTGTATTCATCCTAAATTCTGACATGGATTATTGCATAACATGTGGGTGGTGATTGGTCGAATCCAGGTGGAAAGTGAGTCATCGTGGACTGTGGAACGTCTCCCGGCTGACATTTACAGGTTTTCTGAGCCCCTCCCACCTGTTCGACCGTTTGGTCGGTCAGTCAAGTCAAATCGTAGCTAGGATGTTATAGATCCAATACGGTTGTAAAGGTGCTTCACATGCCCACAGCATGATAAGCGAGCTATAAGCTATGATTTTGATACTAGCCCTATATCCATTGTGTTGAAGTATAGGGAACCACATACCCCTCAAACCAGCACAAAACCAACCTCAGAAGGTCAAAGTTTAGGGGGGGGGAAGTGTTCTCCTTTTAAATACTCCTCACATAGCCCTCTCACAAGAACCTGCCAAATGTTTCTCAATCGGATGAAAAACATTTAAAGGGGAATTGAACCCAAAAACAACACGATGCTCCAACACTATATTTCATCACCTGAATATAGTTGATTGTGCTGCCATCAAATGTACTAACTCCAAATAAAAAAGAAAATAATTTAACTGCTACAGTTCCGGTGATTTGACGCGTCATCAAATCACCGGAATAAAAATGCACGATTACAAGTTATGA
>JAOPJL010000008.1:17525902-17539756 GCA_027123545.1 Trisopterus esmarkii
CTCTCTCTCTCTCTCTCTCTCTCTCTCTCTCTCTCTCTCTCTCTCTCTCTCTCTCTCTCTCTCTCTCTCTCTTTCGTACTGGTACAAGCAAGTAGTTTCAGTTGCGTTACCACCGACCACCGAGGTACCTTTCTTGTGCATTTTATTCTGCGCTGTTCTGTGCTGGCTGACGTGACTGATGGCATTACGTGCGTGTCCTCGTATACCGTGCATAGCCTTGGCTATGGATAATGTCGGACCTAAAATGTTGGTGACCCCCTCTTGCGATTGTGGCCCCCCCTTGTTCAAACACGTTCCGCGGTCTATGCCTAGAACTATTCGGTGCGAAAGCGGCTAATGACACAGCCAACAATTGCAGAATCATCTGCAAACTTCTGCAGGTGGCAGGTCTCAGCGAGGAACTGAAAGTCTGAGGTGTACAGGGTGAACAGAAAGGGGGAAAGAACAGTTCCCTGTGGAGCCCCAGTGCTGCTGACCAGTGTCAGACACACATTCTTGCAGTCTATAACATACTGTGGTGGACTCGTCAAATAGTCAATAATCCAGGAAGCCAGGGGAGGGTCCACCTGCATCGCCGTCAGCTTACTCCCCAGCAGAGCAGGCCGGATGGTGTTGAACTCACTGGAGAAGTCCATGAACATGATCCTCACAGTGCTTCCTGGTCTGTCCAGGTGGGTGCAGGCACGGTGGAGCAGGAGGATGATGGCGTCCTCCACTCCTAGTCTCGGCTGGTAGGCAAACTGAAGAGGGTCCAGTGATGACCTGACCAGGGGCAGAAGAAGTGACAGGACCAGCCTCTCCAGGGACTTCATTAGGTCAGTGCCACCGGTCTGTAGTCATTGGGGGAGCTGGGACACGCCTTCTTCGGTACTGGTACCAGGCAGGATGTCTTCCACATCACAGGGACCCTCTCCAGTCTCAGGCTCAGGTTGAAGATGTGCTGCAGAACTCAACTTAGTTGGGTTTATGTATGTATGTATGTATGTATGTATGTATGTATCCATCTATCCCTCTGTCTATCCATATACAGGCCTATAAAACAAATATAACCTTATTCAAACCAGGAAATCCTCGCTGACAATTGGCTTAACAACAAACTATAAACTATGTATAAATAATACAATTGATATATAAATTAAACAGACATTTACAATATAGACACACAATGTACGAATACAATAAATAACAAGTGTTAATGTTAACTTTAACATTTAGTGTTCAAACACACCCACATGCATACAAACATGCACCCATGGTCACACACACACACACACACATGCACACATGCAGGCGTGTACAAGCACACAAAATGCACACACATATCCAAATACTTCAGATTCTCGAGTATACTATCCAGGATCAGCCTTTAATTTTGATTCATTCCAGAATCAAAAAACACAAACACAAGAAAAGAAGAAATAGGCTATAAGCTATATTCATTAAGCGCGTCAGAGTTTTTGGACATAGTGTTGTCAAATTATGAAAACCATATAGTTGCGGTATATAACGTGACCTTGTTGAGTTTCCTTTCTTCTCGTCAAATGACAAATAATTTATCCCTAATTCTGATCAGCTGTGCTGATAAGGAACAAACAGATAGACAGCCTGCCGGGGCCCGATCTGCTCATTTATCATCTTTATACTATAATAGCAGGCCTGTCTGACAAGTCACTCGGATAAGTAGGTCAGTGCGCATGTGCCAAGCAGCCTGCAGCTCCCACACAAACACACAGCACGCGCGAACTAACACATACACCGCATGCCCGCACGCACATAACACGCGCGCGTTGACGAAGACGTCGAAAGACAACGGCAAGATCGATCCCGCATCCCGCAATGTATGGCGAGTGGATAGTGCCAGGATTATCAGGAGGATAACATCGTGTGAAATGCACGTGTGGACAGGATACGTACGCTGCCGCCGTGGGGAGATGATTCGCACGCCGTCGCCATAAAATATAGATTTTTTTTTTTCTTGGTCCAGACAATGTTGTGGTTAAGGTAATTGACTGTCGCGAGAGACTGGGGTTCGATTCCCAGTCTTTATTTTTTTGTTTTTTTCTCACAGTGGTCCGAATACACCCTGGTATTAATATGTCCAAATACTTGTTGATGAATAAGTTGATGACATTTTATAGAAAAAACGTTAGTTTTTATGTGTCAAAAAGACCAGAACTACATGTTTTAAAGTTCAGGCGTTCTCACGGCGACGTAGGTCAGCAGGCGTCTTTGTGGCGACTAACTTGTTCAGATTGTAACTTGTTCAGTCCATGAGTAGACACAGTAGAAGTAGAATTCAGACAGTAGTACATTAAGTCTGAATTTCCGTGTACGTCGCCGTGACACCGCCGCCGGTGGACGGAACTTCCATGCAGTCGCCGTGGCGTCGCTGCTGGTCTCTCGTCTGCAGTCTCCATCAATCCCATTCAATATTCCACACATTCTGACGGCGGCGTAGGGTTAGACTCAGTGGCGGCTCCTGACATTTTTTTCAGGTGGTGCAATTTCCCCCCGTTATGTCCATAAGTACCATAAAAGTCCATAGGACTGAGGTATATTTGTCTAGGTAGCAAGACCATTTCCCTAACTTGTTAGTGCATATAAATTCAGGTATCAGATATCAATTAAGCAGGCTGACAGTTTACCAAAAGACCAAAGGAGAGACTCAATTGCAGAGGCAGACAAGGGAAGTTAAGTTCAAATGTTTTACTGAGTCAAAAAGGTGCTTGATCAAAGGCACAATGGTAGACCAGCAAGATACAAAAAGAAGGATGTCCAAAATATTTTGCCACAGTTCAAAATGCTCAGTAGGTAGCAGTAAAAAGTCACAATACAAAAATCCAACACAGAAGATCCAATGGAAAAATATCAAAGAATATCCAACATCCACAAGTAAGCTTCTTCTCAAAAATAAAAAAAGGTCACAGTCTTAGCAAGGTGTAAACATTCAGAGTCCAAAAAGACAACAGAGTACAAGAGAAACATCAATTTACAAGTCAAGTGATCTGCAGGTGACAATCCCAAGACTGAGCACTGGCAAAGAAACTGAGGAGGCATTTGAAGGGAAACTAAATTAGGTACATGTGATAAGCAATTTGCTGAACAAGGTCTACTCTAAAAGAAAACATGACTCACTAACCTCACACTTTTGGAAAAAAGCAACCTTAACACTGCTTTGTTTAATACAAAATACACAACAGGTGAAAAGAGCTTGATATTGTTACACAGAGAGAGACAGAGAGAGAGAATCACTTGTACTGGAATTTGCTGCGTCTCTCTTTTAATGCAGCAAAGCAGTCAATGACTCTCTCATTGAAGTCAGGCATGCTAAGGACAAGTTTCCGTTCCATTGAAAGCATGGCCAGGGCGTTAAGACGTTCCTGGCCCATGGAGTTGCGCAGGAAGGTCTTTATCCTCTTCAAAGTTGAGAAGCATCTCTCTGCTTCAGAGGTGGTCATGGGTGTGGTGATAATGATGTTCAACAGAGCAACAGTCTCTGAGAACGTGTCCTGTAGGTTGTAGGACATGAGCAGCTGGTAAAGTGCCAGTGCACCACAACATCCCTTAAACTCTGGGTTTTCGTAGATGAGGGAGAGCTCTGTGTGCAGCTTTGCTTGATCCAGCATGGGGTATGCCTTCACAGTGGCATGCAGCGCTTCGGTTGGAAATGAATGGCAGTACCTTCCAAACAGATCTGCTTGCAGTAAGGTGGCACTAACTAGGTGGTCGGTGAAGGAAAACCGCTCCTTGCAGTGAGCCAAGATGGTGTCACAGATCTCTTTAGCCATCCTCTGCTTTTCTTCCTCTCCCAACGCTGTCCTTGATCGTTTGGCAGCTGGTTCTCCCTGGACCTGCTGAAGTGAGGGGGAGCCCCTGAGAAAATACACAACATTTTTTGTTAGTTGGGCCATTTGCTGTTGTGTAGTCTACATGCTACAGGCTGTTTATCCATTTGAAACACCATTATTTCACTGTATCCTTTTAACAACATAAAACACACACAGAACTCTTTAGTTCACAACTTTTCTTTAGTTTTGCAAAGGATTTTAAGCTAGTGCAGTCATTTCAACAAACTAGACTACACCACAGAGGCTACATTTAATTAATCATTATTGGCATAATTTAATTAATCATTATTGGCATAATTTAATTAATCATTATTGGTACAACATAGTTATCAATATATTCTTATAATCGTACCTTATGGCCTGCACACCACTTGTGAACCTCTGGAGGGCCCGCTGGATGAGTACTGCATCGATGTCCTTCTGCTGGAGTTGCTGGTACAGGATGTCCACATGGGGCATGATGTTGTGAAAAACGCTCAAGAAAAAAACGAAGTCTTCATCTTGCAGCATTCGGATGAACCCAGATGCCTCTCTCACTGTTGGTTGGTCAAATGATGTCTTGATGGTTTCGAAACATTCAATGAGGTCGGCTCGATTCTCACTGACAGTGTTGACGATCCTGCTGTTAAAATTCCATCTTGTAGCTGAAGCCCTCGGCAGTCTCCGGGCGACGACCTGATCGAGAACGCTGGTCCTCTTGGGTGAACGGGAAAAAAAACTCGAAATCCCACTCGGCTCAGAGAAAAAAACCTTCACTTTGCTTATGTTGGATGTGGCTTGCTGCATGATCAGGTTCAGTTGGTGTGCGTAACAATGCACATAATGTGCATTTTTGAAGTGTTCACGCACCTTTTGCTGCACACCAGCCTTCTCTCCCCTCATCACACTGGCACCATCATACGCTTGAGCGATTAGTTTCTCTCTCTCGTCGTCGGAAAACAGACTGTTCAGTCGCTCCAGGATCACATTCGCTATAGAGGTCGCCGTTGACTCGGTGAGGGGAAGAAACTCAAAAAAACGTTCATGCACTGCATACTTGCCGTCGATGTATCGGAGAACAAGAACCAGCTGAGTCTGCGTGCTGACATCGGTGGTCTCGTCAGCCTGGATGGCTACAAACTTCGCAGCCTTCACCTCCTCGACAATCCGTTCCTTCACCACACCCAGCATACACCCCAGCAGTTCGTTTTGAATCGTCTTGGATGTGCCCTTGAAGACACTTGCCGTTTTCAGGTGCTCATCAAACACCTCATCCAACTGTGCCACAAAATCGACAAGGCCCCGAAAAATACCAGGGTTGGCGGAGCCCTCGGTTTCGTCTCTGCCTCGCAAAGCTAGCTCAAAAATGCCGCAAAACTTCACACACTGGATGAGCCGATTGAGTATGTGGCGGTTCTTGCTCACCTCGTCGTTGTGACGAAGCACTGCTAGCCGATACCCCTCATCCAGCTGTGTAGCAATGTTCACTCTCCCTAAAGCTGAAAACTTCAGACAGCTGTCCATGTGGTTTTTTGCCTTCTCGTGCTTTTTAACTTTGTCAGACAGATGTTGCATATCCGTTACCCCTTTTATTGTCCACGCTGTACCGTCTGCCGTGTTGTTTTCTGGGTGGAAGAGAAGGCAGGGGTAGCAAAAAAGAGCATTGGCTACATCACAGCCGGCTAGCCAGGTTTTTCTGTGGTACCAGTTATTTTTAAAAGATCGTGTGTAGGCCTTCTCCCCTTTCGTTGACACTTGCTTGATTTTTAAATCAGGTCTAGGGGGTCCTAGCTGTTTTATCGCTTCCTTCTCCGCATTAGTACGACGACTAAAGGGCACTTCTCTCAGAGACACTACAGTATTGCACTTGACACTCGCCATCTTCTTCGTAGAATGTTCATGTTCCCGCGGGTTAGCAACGGACAGATGACGTAAGCACGTCGTTTGTGCGAGCACATAAACCCTCATAGAAAATGTATTGGGAGCATGATTTTTGAAAAAAACGGACGTACCATGAATGTCAATGGGAGAGTTCTGGTGCAAATTTGGGCTTGACAGAAATCGCCCCAAATGGGCGTGGCAACACCAGGCGCGACCTTAATCTGATTGGACAATGACATATACAACCAGTTTGCATACAGCAGATTAATCGCCCGCCCTAACAACTAGATACAAAAAAATAATAATAAATAAATAAACTCCGTGTTTGGTAGTGCGTCGCACAAATCGCCCCTATGAAGGAACCGCCACTGTTCTTGAGTCTGATGTGCCCTGTGACTTAGGTCTTGTGACTGGGGTCCAGCAGGAGGACATTGATCGGGCTCCGCTCGCAGCTTCCCCTTAGCCCATAAGGCGAAGCCGAGACGGCGTAGCCTACATGAAATAGAACGATAGTTATGTAAACTAGTTCTGATTGTAGGCATAGCCGTCTAGTTTCCCACCTGCTGTACCCTCCAATTGCTTAAAGAATAGCGTGGAGGACGAACGCTGCTCTGCGCCGAGTTATATACACGGTGCCGTTGGGAATGTGGGCGGTGGCCACGTTGATTGGTGCATAGCTGAAATTTTCAGTGCGCGCAAGCACGCGCACGGGACAAGCCCATAACTACAGTTATAATAACATAATAACTATCGTTTTTCTGCTATCCATCACTTACATAGTGGTTCTCCGCATGATGACGCTATTGAGATTGGTGTAAAATACACATACTGTACCCCTGAATTTTCCAATAAAGACAACCCAAAATATGCTCTCCATATTCTTACAGTGTACATGGAGTGAGTAGTAGTGTAAAATAACTTGATTCTGTAGTGGGAGCTTTGATAGGGAGATTTGATAGATGCAATTGGTCAACAGATTTATTGCGCTACCAAACACATAAGGTAGCATTTTTTGATAGGGTAGCTGTCGGCGGTGGAAACACGAGCCATAACTGAGCTGCGCCTAACCACACAATGGCGCATTCCACTGGCGGGTACACTTCGGACCCAGCACGCCTCAGCCCTGCAGTGAAGGTGCGGTATAGCCCAGCTCAGTTACGGCTCGCCTTTCCACTGCCGACAGTACACTTATGGTAGGGCGGGGTCTAATGGTGTGTTCCAAATGCCTCGGACACCAGCCTTCCGAGTTTGTGACGTCATTTCATGTCTCGTAGCACTTATAGCGTTCCCGTTCGTCTTTGATCATGTCATGTCATTGGCTAGTCATTGTTATTGTTAGCTACATTAGCCTCTTTAGCAAACCAGCTCAAAAACGGACAACATAACTTTACATTGTATTGCACGCACATCAAGACCGTGCAATGCATACATTGGTGACCGGAATAAAGTAGCAATGTAATAGTGTGTAAGAGCATTTAAAAATATATACAAAGAAAACAAATCTCTTCACGGGCACAGCCATTTTTGTGAAGAGTGTCATCACTGAGGGGGCAACCAAAAGGGGGTGTGCCTCAGAAAAATGCAGCAAGAAAGCTGGGAGAATTCCCCACTTGGATCCAGGCCCCCAGGAGCAGTGCCTACTTCCACAATCCACCAGTGCTCAGTGGCCAAGCCTGGTATTGCAGTTTTTTAGCAGGCTGTGGACGGGACCCTTAAATCATGGGGCCCGGAAATAGATATCCCCGTTCACTCCAATGAAAAAGCATTGTGTCTCCGCAAGGTGTCTTCTCTGGATATCAAAGGCTCATAATTATCTTTGGACCATATACTATTAAAATATAAGTTTTCTCTTTTCAAAACACCACCTCTAGCGTTTTATTAGCTGGAGAAGGAATGGTGGGAAGCTGAAAGGAGTCGTAGTGAAACAAATGTTGTTTCGGCCGGGCCTCCAAGAGGGCTCAGTGCACATATAGTATCACATATAGTGAGTAAACAGGGGGGTAGTAACTTATACTTCCATGGTTGGTAAACAATGCGGCTGTGCTCGCTCAGACTTCTCGCTTATGATACTACAATGCTAACAATGCTAGAGAACGAGAATGTTTCTACTTCCGGAAAGTCATGCACTAGGGCAGGCATGTCCAAAGTCCGGCCCGGGGGCCAATCACGGCCCGCGGTCAGATTTCATACGGCCCGCAGCTTCGTTCTTATAATGTATTATTTATGGCCCGCCTGCACTGTCAAACAGAATAAATAAATCACTTGAAACTGTAATTCCTCCTTTCACCAAATGGTGGCAGCACCACTTTAATACTATCAGTCTCTGCATCGGTGGCGCGAACCATATAGTCTCTGCGCGAACCCCTCTCCGCTCATTTCTGCCATGGCCACTGCAAAGAAAACGAGGAAAGTTGACAATGAGGGCCGCCGCTTTCAAGAGAAATGGGAATTACAATACTTCTTCACTGAAAATCAAGGCAATTGTGTTTGTCTAATTTGTAAAGAGACGGTTGCCTTGTTTAAGGATTTCAACGTAAAAAGACACTACCAGACTAAACATGCCAACACATACGACAAGCTAACAGGTAGTGACCGTGCTGAAAAAGTGAAGCAGCTCCAAGCTGCACTGGCATCACAACAGCGATTCTTCACGCGGGCCTATGAGTCAAAAGAAAATATCACCAAAGCAAGCTACGAAGTAGCCATGTTAATAGCTAAACATGGCAAACCTTTTACTGAAGGTACATTTATCAAAGACTGTGTTATGAAAATGGTGGAGAACATTTGCCCTGAGAAGAAGCAAGAATTTGCGAATGTTTGCCTGGCACGTAACACTGTGGCACGGAGAGTTGCGGACATATCGGCGGATATTCAGAGCCAACTGGGGGACAGGGGAGAGGCTTTTGATTATTTCTCATTAGCCTGCGATGAAAGCACAGATGCATCTGACACTGCACAGCTACTGATTTTCTTAAGAGGAGTTGACAATAACATGAACATAACAGAGGAGCTGCTGGACCTCCAAAGCATGAAAGGCCAAACCAGAGGATCGGATTTATTCGTTTCTGTTTGTGAAGCTGTTGATGATATGAAACTACTATGGAGTAAAGTTTCTGGGATCATTACCGATGGTGCGCCTGCCATGGCTGGTGAGCGAAGTGGATTGTCCACACTGATCTGCAATAAAGTCAGCGAAGAAGGAGGTAACGCCATTAAACTTCACTGTATAATTCACCAGCAGGCTCTCTGCGCCAAAAATCTCAAATGTGATCATGTTATGAAACCAGTGGTAAAGGCAATCAATTCTATTCGCTCTAAAGCACTATACCACCGACAGTTTCAGCAGTTCTTGCTTGACATCCAGGCTGAATACGGAGACGTAATATATCACAACGATGTGAGGTGGCTAAGTCGGGGGTCCGCACTGCAGCGATTTTTCGCTCTCAGAGAGGAAATTGGACAGTTTTTGAGTGAAAAGGGGCAGCCGATGGAAGAACTGTCCGATCCTGTATGGCTGGCAGATTTGGCTTTTTTGGTTGACATAACGAAGCATCTGAATGCGCTGAATGTTAATCTTCAAGGACGAGATGCAGTGGTGAGCCAGCTATACGCTCACATCAAAGCCTTTGGAACCAAGCTGCAACTTTTCCAAAGACACCGCGCACTTCCCGGCTTTGAAAGAGGTCATTGACCGTTTCCCACAGGACAACATCGGTGCGCAAATGAAGAGTTATGCAACAGCTATCGCATCTCTTTCTGTGGAATTTAACAAACGCTTTCGGGATTTTGCAGTTATTGAAAAGGACATGCTGCTTTTCTCTTCTCCCTTCTCCGTGGACCCTGATGATGCTCCTCCACAGCTGCAGCTGGAGCTCATTGAGCTGCAGTGTGACGATGAATGGCGCGGCAAACACCAGCAGCTTTCTCTTGTTGACTTTTACTGCAAGCTGGATAAAGACAGGTTTCCAGAAATGCGAACATTTGCTAAGAAAATGCTGAGCTTATTCGGCTCCACATATTTGTGTGAGCAGACATTCTCTGTCATGAACTTCAACAAGAACCGATTGAGGTCAAGACTAAGTGACTCCCACTTGCGTGACATTTTACGCATTTCAACCACTGCCCTCAAACCAGACCTGGCCTCTTTACTGAAATCCAGATCTCAGTATCACCCTTCTCATTAGTGTCAGCAAGTTATCTGTTTCTTGATCAATCTGAAATTGAGTATTTTGAACGGTAACATCTGTCACTATCAACAGTGAAAAGCTAAAAAAAACATTTATGCACTTGGATTTATGGCACTTATTTTTATTAAACTCTTGAGTAAGATTTGGTTATTACTGTTGATGTTATGAACCTGTAGATGTGACACAAACTATTATTTTCTGAAAGATAGAAGAGCAAAATTCACTTGTTTTAAGATTTAATAATAACAGACAACTTTGCATTACTCATAACTCCTGTTTTAAATGTTCATGAGGCAAAGATATTTGTAAACTCATGTAAATTTAAGGTATTTCATACAGTTTGTTCAATGTTATCTGACTCTCCAGATATGAATGAAAGGCAGAATTTGTGTTTTTAGAGTTGTTCACATCTGCCTGAGTGGCTTGTATTTGGTTATTTTGTCATTTGAAAAATAAAGATAATTGTGACAATGAAAATTGTTTTATAACAGTGTGTATTTGCATGAAACTTTTGTAGTTAAAAAATGTCCGAACAAACTATTGGCCCCCGGGCATCTTCACTTTATCAAATCTGGCCCTCTTTGCAAAAAGTTTGGACACCCCTGCCCTAAAGGTATGCTTTGGATGAAAGCTTTTTTTGTATAATAATGCATGTGTGTCTGTACTTTTAAAATAAACTTTAATATCCAATTTGTGTGACGCCCTGCCCCTCTCTCTGCCTATTGGTTGTGGGTGGAGATTGGGACAGGGCGTCAGGCCAATTGGCCACACCTGTGGGGGTTTAGGGATCCAGAGATTTAAGGGCTGGGTAGCCATGTGTTCAGAGTCTCTTTGTTGCTTCTAGGCTGAGCTTTGGGCTCAGTCTTCCACCCGCCATGTGGTCTTCAGTATAATTTCTTTTGTTTAAGTATAATTATTTATGTTTACTTTAACCAGTAAAAATGAGTTACTAATAAATTAGTTTTTGTTTATTTCATGTGTGGACTCCCTTTATTTTGCCACTACCTCACCCGGTGTGTGACACTAGCAATTGTTAGTGCTTGGGACTTAGTTCTATGAACATCCTTACTGTACCGACAGCGATATATTGTTTCTCTTTCTTCTGACAAATTATGTTAAGTCGCTTTGGATAAAAGCGTCTGCTAAATGCCCTAAATGTAAATGAATGAGTGATTTAGTTTGTATCCTTTCCTTTACTTCCCATAAGGTGGCTGAAGCTCATGTCCCCAGTTTCATCTTCGATGAGTTCAGGACCGTGCTGTGAAGTTCTCAAGATCCGTCTTTTCAACGACATCTGATTGCAAACGATTTATGTTCTTTCTATTGATTTTGTTTTATTTATTTTTTATTCCATCTTTACACAAATAATGCACTAATACTATATGGTATATTGATGTACTACTTTGAATAACCTTTCTTATCTTGTCTTGTTGCCAACTGCTTGTCAATTCACTTTGTGCCATTGCCTAATGAAATTCATTGTATTTTAATAAAGATTATTTACATGATTATTGGTTGTTCATTAATGTATACATTTTAAAAACCTATTGACAAACATGTTTAGATCTTGTTTATATCATGAGATTGTGGGTTATACATGGTAATGTAAAATAACCAATATAATATTGTGTTACCAACAATGTAAACGCCCTACGCCATTGAACAAATTATAAGTCGTGTTACCGTTTATTTGATGACCAAACTAACAGCTTGCTCAGTAACCACTGTAACATCTGGGCAAACAAATAGAAACTCTTACTGTGAAAAGTATGACACGGAAGTGGACGCCGGACTTTTTTCCCGGGTGTTCCACACTCACGACTGCTTCCGGAGGTCGTTCGAAAGTTTATCAAAATAACGTCTTGCGATATTTTTCAGATTTATTTTTATTCATCGGATATTATTCAGATATTCACATTAATAACACTGTACAGCGATTCGCCAAGCTCTGATTCAGTGGCTAACGTGAAAGCTAATGCTAATATCCAGCATAACATCGCCGCTTCCTGGTCGCTTGAAGTCCGAAAGATAAAAAAACAAGCTTACAGTTTCAGTCTCTCCAGACCTCCTCATGTCGTTCAGCGCGGTCCAAGCGGCTCTATCAGGGCTGAGGTCGTGCCAGGAGGACACCAGGACCAGTATGGACATGGTGACAGATGTGGCCATGGACTTGGTGGAGTCCCACGGTGAGTGATGCACCACATCAGGGTCCTTGTGTGTGCGGTGTCCGTGTTGTTCGGTGATGGTCTAAGATGTTGAGTCATTAATTCGTTTCAGAGACGGCGCACAGCAGCAGCGTGACGGAGCTCCAGGCCATGATCCTGGAGTGCGCCGGGCTGGACCGGGAGATCAGCTGCTTCTCGAACATCGTAGAGCGGCTCAACTCGGAGGTGAGTCCGACACACACACACACACACACACATCTGTCCGAGGGGACCTCTCAGAGCGCTTCCCTCGGACAGGTGTCTGACGAGCTGCACAGTACACACCTGTCTGGAGTTGGTCATGTTTCCATATGCTTTCACCGCTGAGAATGCCCTCATTCAGTAGTAGGTCCTTTTAATACTTGTTTTCGTTGTTGGTTTTCGCTGTCATGTTTCAAGTTGAGTTCAACGTTGCAGTACCTGCTGTTATTTGTAAACATGTTTTTTGTTTACAAATAACGTGTATTTCATTTTAAGTGTTATTAATTTATCAAAGTGCTGTTATAGCTTATCTACGACTTTGTACACTATGTAAAGTGATAAATGTGCGCACAATTGTTAATTAAGTAATATTTCCCAACAAAACTTCTAATGCATTTTCTAATCTAATATACATTGTGAGGGTTGAAAAGAGTATTTCTCAGAGAAGGAGTGACCGGGTTTTCCTCAGGTGAGTCAGCTGCCGCCCGAGGCTTTGTTCAGCCTGTCGGAGCGTGTGAAGGAGCAGTTCGAGGAGAAGAAGGCTTCCCTGTCGGAGGCAGAGCTGCACAACCATCAGAAGGTGGTGGCCTTCAAAGAGGGGGTGGGCGGCTCGCTCCAGCCAGGTGAGGGGCGCAGAGGAGCGGGCGCGATGCTCCCTTTGTGTTGCGGTTTGTTTGGGACTCCCAGACATGGTGGTCCGTTATTAGCAGGACCACACTTGTTTCTTAACACTAAAGAAATTCAAGTTTGATTCCAGCTGATTTTTGTCCATCATAAGATGAGTTATCACTGGGGATGGAAATAACTAAAGGTGATAATAAACACAGAACAGTGACCTTATGTGAATCATGATATTATATATTATTAAAATGTCTGCTGTTAATGTTTAATTTCATTGTGATCAATTTAAATAATTGTCCAATCATAAAGTAATTTCCAATGTGATGTCTTATGTAATGGTTGTAATGTATATTTGTTCATAAATTTTTTTTGCTTCTTCAGAGGGTGGAGAGGCAGCAGAGAACTCGGATGAGGACATCGCTGTGACACAGAGCACAGTCAAATTCACCTGCCCTCTCACACAGGTGAGGCCCACAAGCATTCAGACCATCTCTTGAAATCACTCTGGCAAATTCTCCAATGCATGAAACTTGCCAGTTTCAAATACATGTATTTCGGTTGGGTTTAGTTTTACATAAAAAAAAAAGAAGAAATTCTCTCACAGGAAACCTATACATGCATATAAAACAAAGATATTTAGAATATATTATTGACTGTGTTTGTGTCTTCAAGGAGCTGAGAACCTGAAATTACAGACAATGAAGTCTTTTGAATGCATTTGTCAAGCAGTGCGGCGAACTTCCTGTTTTGCAGGTGGAGATGGAGAATCCCATGAAGAACAAAGTGTGTAACCACCACTACGATGAAGGGGCTATTTTGGCCATGATAAAAGCAAGACACAAGCAGCACAAGAAATTCCGGTACACACACACACACACACACACACACACACACACACACACACACACACACACACACACACACACACACACA
>JAOPJL010000008.1:17870120-17880416 GCA_027123545.1 Trisopterus esmarkii
TTTTCACCTACACGATACTACACTATGCTATATGCCTGGCTTGTGGACAATCCAAAGAAATAAAAGGATAAAGAGTTCAAAAAAAAGGCCTGGTTATTGTGGAGTGAACCCAGTCACAGATTCAGATCAGTACCACCCTGTCAAGTGAGGGTTAAACACAGCAAGGATTAAAATCACTTGACAACAACAAACAAAATAATTTGTACCTTTCAGGTTTTCCTCACCACCTTCCAGCTCAGAGATGTTTGCAAAAGCTACTGCCAAATTTTTAAAGGAAGTGGATCCCAACGGCAATCTGATTCCAGTATCCAGTTGTAATGATCTATTTGATCTGTTGTCTATCGTGGAGAAGCAAAAGGGTGGCTGGCTGTTTCAGGAATCCAAATATGTTGCCACTGGTTTCACTCTTAACGACATCTTACAGGGTGACACCACGATACAGCCAGGTAAGCAGAACTCAGTTGAGAATTTTGTTTTTCCTATATATGTTTCATGTATGTTTATAATAACTGCATTTTGGTGCATACTGTGCAACGTCAACAGCTGTCACACTGTCAGAATTTGCAAGCTTCACTCAATGTGGGAGTAACAAATACCAGGCAGGCTTAGAGGCCAACTTGCATCCTGAATTTGTTCAACTCACCGTGGGAAATGAAGGTAGTTCAAAGCACAGCATTTCATTTGGCAACTTGAAGAGAGAAGATCTAAATTTGCAGAAGCTATGTGAAGATTCCAAAGGCAGGTAAGATGTCTCCTAATCCAACCATAACAAGGACGTTATCAGGGTAAACTTCACCTTTTGACTTTGCTCCACCTTGAAGTGGCGGATAGAAGAAAACTTGGTTGATAACTTACACGGTCTGTGATGTCATTATTTTGGTTTGCATATAAATTACATCAATAAGCAAAACAACATTTTAAATGTACAATAATTAGTTAAAAACATCTTTGCTTCACATCCACCCTCTCCTGGCTAGAATCCTCGACATGGATCACAACCTGATCCAGCAGGCTCGACAGAGAGACCGGATTGTGCTTGGACTGGTGACGCAGAGGATTGTGACAACTCAGGCATCCACAATTAGTCAGAGCGACCAACAGGAAAACACTTTCAGAGGCCAAATTAGGCACAAGATCAGTCAGGTATGTGGGAAAGAAGGAGGGGCTAAATGCTAGAGTGATTACTATAGCAAGTAGAGATGTTCCTTGCAAATTTTCGGCCGATACAAAGTATTTACCAATCCAGCATCTAGCTATCTAACTACTATTAGCAATTGTTCTTATTGAAGGTTTCTCTTAGCAATGTGTAGTCGGACTAGACTCAAAGCTCACGTGTGGCCAGGTTGAAGCCACATGGGCATAATTATTCTACTTGACACTTAAGTGACGACGAATCCTACAATGCAAGTTATGTTAAATGTTTATGTTTGCAATATATAAGGTTTTGTATGTGTAGTGTTATTGTGTCCGTGTCTGACCTATGCAGACACCGTATAGCAGAAGTTTTATTCTCCAGTTCATGTGAGAGTTCAGGTATCTTACACTACTGATCCACCTGTGCTATGTTGCTTCCTAAACGTGTTGGTTAATAACCGGGTTACAACTATAACTTCTACCGTTTATTGTGAATATCAAACGGTATGGAAGTCCATTTGAATCAATATTAGAGAAATAAATAGATAAATATGGCTTATTTATTTTTTTTATACATTTTTTTAAAATACTTTTATTTCATAGCATGATTCCTTAATCATGCTGACATACTAAGGTCATTTTATGATTAAGTACACTACATTTTTTTAATGATGCTGTCTCATGATTTACAACCCCAATATCAATATCAATGAGCATGAACATTTCCTTAAGCTAATGTCTACCGGCTAATGTTTATTTATATTTAGATGTGCCTGAAAGCGAATGCAAACGCATCCAAAGACAAATCTTTGTCCCTGACTATACAACCACATACGACCATTGCTTACAAGCAAAATGTACTAACTGTGAAACCAAATGGAGACTTTGGTGAGTGAATTTACATGATATTATTACATGGGTTGAAGGTCTGCAAAGACACATATTTTTGTTATGTCAATGAAAATAAACTGCTATGATATTTTCTCTCCCCCCTTGAGTCCTGGGTCTCATGTCCGAGTCCTCAAGGGCTATTCCTTCTGTGACATTCCAGACAGATGAAGGGTACCCACCCGGCTGTACCTGGCTCACAGAAGGTAGGGATAAGCTGTGGTGTCTTTCACAGTCTTCTGCCATCAGTCCTTTCAGTCTACAGTCATAACATACAGACTGTAATGTTGAAAGGGCTGTAGAGCTTTTTGGGCTGCCTGCATTGATGAGTTGCAAGAGGTCTTTAGAATTTTCTTTATTTTTTTCATTTCATTTTTTTAAGTTGTACAGTACAGAACTTGTGCTCCATGATGAACTCATTAATGTGTACATCCTTTATTGGTGATTCACTTAGCATAATATATGGATTTGTTTTTATGAATACTGAATGTGTCTTAACTGGTTTCCAAAAATATAGTAGATTGTAGTTTATAATGCATCTAATATCTGGTCCATACCCTTGCTTTACCAACAAGCAGTAAACATTTGTGACTAGCTGATGTTACTGATAGCAATATAAGCTTAATTTAATAATAATAATTTAATAATTTAATAAAAGCTTCAGGTACAATTGTAGATATAATTCTAAATTTAATTGAGTGAGTTGGAACTACAGTTTCTTATGTGTACATGATGTTGAATTAGCTATTATGTTTTCTATTTATTGAACGATTTGGTAGAATTGGACAAGCTGAGTCGTCACTTTGAGCTGCTTTCGAGTCTCAAAGCATCTACCCGGGCCTCTCTGCTCCAGCACCTCGTTTCAGTCATGATGCAGTGCGGGGCAGTCCATCTACTGGAGAGCGTGGTAAGATTTCCAGTCATTATAATATTTTTTATTCATTTTTTTATTGTCTATTTAATGTTTGTATTTGTGGATGTTCTCTCTTAGCTAAACCAGATGCTCCATGGCAAACGCCCCTCTCTGGATTGTGTTGAGGTAGAGCCTCAGAGACAGGCCCTCCAGGTCATGCTGGACGTCCTATCTGACATAGACAATGGACTGGAGCCGGAGGATTTCAGCGGTCTTCTCGTTGCTTTTCACCTCATTACCGGCGCCCTGGCTGGTAAGTGGGCCTGACTGACCTCACTGTAGTTTTAGCTTTGCAACTGTAGTTGCTGTGTCAAATCGCATGCTAAATATTAGTGTGAAATGTTCTCACTTGATGTTTCTGTTTCAGAAATGCCGGATGATGGCCTTGCTGTCCTGGCGTTATGCTGCACTCCAAGAGTGCTGAGATCCCTGGAGCTGCTGGTATGTATTACATTGCTCCGGTGAATGTTATATAGTAATACAATGTATAATCATGCCATTTGGTGGACACCTAAACCTTTTTAGAGTTCAGTGTAAATTCTAGACGCCTCGTGTGCTGTCCTCACACACGTCTCAGGTGCAGTGTGTGATCAAGGATGGGGAGGTGTCTCTGAGCAGCAGCGACCTCGCTCCCCTCACCGGGGATACCCTCCAGTTGACAGAGCTGCTCTTCACCTCTTGTTGTTTGACGCTGCATAGAGACGGAGACGTGCTGAAGACAAGCCTCAGCAAGAGCTATCAGCCACGGCCTCTCATCCTATGTGTGGCCATAAAAGGCCTTGCTTCCATAGCCCAGTGTTAAGTAGGGACAGGAAACACCATGGTGCTCACAATACGATATTTCAAAGATTTTTGAGCACCATTATTATATGGTTTGGGATTCTGTGTTTATTGCGCTACAGTGATATTCCTATTTTTGTTGAAATGTTCTTTTGTTCCTGGCTTACTATTCTTTCTTTTAAAAAATGGATTTCTGTCAACCTGACAATAAGTATTGCAGAAGCAAAGAATGCTGATTCTCACATGAATCTTATGTTTTTATACAGTTTTCTTTTCATAATGTAGGATGTCAACTTTCTATGCCAAAAAGTATTTTGTTGTCTTACCTTATCAATCTCATTGCCTGTAAACAACCTTAATACAGACAACAATACAATGGGTAATGTATATTGCATTCCAGCCTTCTCCTCCATAAATAAACATAAAAGTTCTGTATTTTAACTCAGCAAAGTATTTAATTTATTTGCTAGGTATTTCATTTGTTTGATAGATATGTCATATGGCATTGTAGATATAATGCTGATAATTTATGATATTGATTAATTCATGTTATACAATGCGATTATTCTCCAAGCTAGTGTTATCACTGACTGCCTTCAATGTAAATGGCTGATATTGGCTTAAACCCTTCTTAAACCATGGTTCTTAAGTCAGAACTAAAAGAAGACTTAAAAACGCTCCAGAATAAATTAAACAAGAAATGAGAGAAGATATCATCGAGTTCAAGCAAGATATCAACCGGCAGCTAGCGACAAACATGCAACACCACGCACCATGCAACCTTAATAAATGTATACGCACCACCCGATAATAACAAACAGTTTTTCAAATCCTTAATGGACGTGATTGCACTGGAAGCTGAGGGTGTCTGTATATCTGGTGGAGAATTTAATGTAGTATTAAATCAACGTTTAGACACAACTAGCATAAAGAGAAACAAAAACAAATTCTCAAAATTGATTAACACATGATATGATGATATTGGTTTTTGTGATGTCTGGAGATATGTAAATCCATTTGACACAAACTACACGCCCTACTCAGCTCCACATTGTACTTACTCCAGGATAGTTTTTTTTATGCCAAAAAGTGACGGTATGGTAAAAGAATGTAGAATTGGGGTAGCTGATGTCTCTGACCACAGTGCTCTTTACTTGGCAGTTCAAATAGAAGGAAGGCAGAGGAAGACGGGTTGGAGGTTTACTGTAGGAATGTTAAATAACAAAGCAGCTGTAGAACAGATAAAATTGGAAATTAAAGAGTACCTGAAGATAAATGACAATGGAGAGGAGGATCCATCTATAATGTGGGACTCATTGAAGGCGGTGATGCGGGAGAATTCGATTGCTTTAACAGAATCTAATAAAAAAAATAAAATCATAGAATATAATAACCTGGTATTCGATTTATCAAATGTGGAGCAGCAACAACATAAAAACAACAGCGACCCAGAACTGTTACTGCGTATACAACAATTAAGGAAACAGATTAAGGATTTATTAGAACAAGAAGTTGAGAAGATGACCCTATTTTATAAGCAGACATATTACGAATCAGGTCCTAAAGCAGCCAAATTACTTGCCCGACGCTTGCGTAAATAACAAGTGGATAGTTCCATTCATAAGATAAGGGACCCAGACACAAATTCAATTTCAATTGATTTCAATTTCAATTTTATTTGTATAGCCCTTAATCACCATTACAGTCTCAAAGGGCTTAACAGGTCAAACATTTATGACAGCCCCCTGTAACCAAGCCCCCACAAGGGCAAGAAAAAACTCCCTTGAATTTAGCAAGGAAGAAATCTTGAGAAGAAACGCATAGTGGGGATCCCTTCTTCCAGGGATGGTCAGGAGTGCAATGGGTGTCATAATTGACAAACAGGTAAATACATGCACATCATAATACATTGGGGATGTGGTGCTGGGCGGTTAACCATGAGGAGAGTCCAGGCATCCAGTCCAGTCACTGCAACACGCTAAAACAGACAGAATAGTGAATTTGAACGGAAAAGTACATAGTGGGAAAGTGTATTGTATTAATAAAAGCACAAACAACACAGAGTGGTCTCCAACCACTCATAATGTGCAATAATCTGTATCGTTTTCACACTCCTATGTTCCAAACGCAAGATAGAAGGTGTGTTTTGAGCTTTCCTTTGAATAGCTCCACAGAATCAGCTTCCCTGATCACTGGCGGCAGCCTATTCCATAGAAAGGGAGGTCGATAGGCAAACGCTCTCTGTCTAGCCGATTTCTTTTTAACCTTCGGCAGTGAAAGAAGGCCAGCTCCCGAAGACCGGAGGGACCGAGAAGGACTATAAGGAATGATCAGACCATTCAGGTAGGATAGAGATAATCCATGCAAGGCTTTATAGGTTAGCAGTAGCACCTTATTTTTTTTTATTTTAATGCTGCAGTCTAGCTGCAGCATTCTGTACAAGCTGCAGACTTTTCGTGGTAGAGTTTGGTAATCCCGAGAACAGAGCATTGCAATGATCCAATCTTGACGAAACAAATGCATGAATCAGTGTCTCTGCATCCGCTGCAGATAATATTGGTCTGATTCTTGCAATGTTTCTCAGATGGAAAAAGGCAATTCTAGTTATACTTCTTACATGTAGGTCAAAGCACAGTTGAGGGTCGAACAGGACATCAAGGTTTTTGACAGATGCACTCTCAGAGCCATCCAGCCACACTGAGACATCCTCAAATCCTATCCGACCCCACTTCGAGCCGATAATTAACAGCTCTGTCTTCCCAGTGTAAAGCTGTAGGAAGTTCTGTGACATCCAGCTCTTCACTGCAGCCATACAGGACTCAAGCCTCTGAATCTGGGCCGAGTCCTCTGATTCTACAGGAATGAAGAGCTGGGTGTCATCCGGGTAGCAGTGGAAACTAATTCCAAAGCTACGGATACCGTTGCCTAAAGGAAGCATATAGATTGCAAAAAGTAATGGACCGATGACCGACCGTTGTGGTACGCCAAAACGTAGCCTGCAATGCCTCGATTCTGTACCCCCGCTGAGCACAAACCAACATAGTGTCCAAGACGGTGAAGAAGAATGCTGTGGTCGATCGTGTCGAACGCAGCACTCAGGTCCAGCATCACAAGCAATGAGCTTGTGTATTCAAGTATTTGTATTCAAAGCAAAAAGGATATCATTTACAACTCTTGCACAGCAGTTTCAGTCGAGTGGAAATTCCTGAACCCCGACTGGAAAGGCTCGAAGAGATTGTTCATCGTCAGATAATCGACAATTTGCTTTGCTAGAATCCTTTCCTGTACCTTGGACAGGAGGGGCAGGTTTGATATAGGCTGATAGTTCCTGACTAATTCAGGATCCAGGCCAGGCTTTTTGAGTAGCGGTTTTAACACCGGCAGGCAGGCATCAACTTCCTCACTAATCGATTGAATCTTATTCTCAAAGAAATCCATGAATTCATCCGCCACGATGGAGGGGCCTATGCTCTGAGTCTGTTTCTGAGTCAGACTCCTCACGGTGTCGAAGAGAAACTTGGGATTGTTTCTATTCAAGTTGATGATACTGGAGAAGTAGGCGTTCCTGGCAGTGGTCAGCGCACCCTTATAGGTGAGCAGACTATTGTGCCATGCCAGGTGAAAGACCTCAAGTTTAGTTAAGCGCCATTTGCGTTCAAGGATTCTGCTGCTTCGCTTCAGGGTGCGCGTTTCTGCATTAAACTAGGGAGCTGTTTGTTTCAATTATGGTTTTTTAAATACGAGTGGAGCAACAGAATCAATGGCAGCAGACAGGGCATTGTTGAGGTTATCAGTAAGGCACTCAACAGAACCCCTATAGCTACATTGAGGAGCAAGTGAACGGGGTAACTTATCTGCCATAGCTGTAATGGTTGCAGGGGTGATGCGGCGATAGGTGAAAGTAGCCTGCTGATCGTCGCAGGGGTAGGATACCACCACCTGGAAAGTGAGCAAAAAATGGTCTGATAAAGCTGAGCTGTAGGGAGAGACCACTAGCTGTGTAATGTCTACACAGCGGGTCAAAACGAGGTCCAGCGTGTTTCCACCGATGTGGGTTGGGTCCTGGACGAGCTGTTTGAAGCCAAATGTATCTGTCATGGACAGAAAAGCCCTTGCGAGGGCATCAGATGGGTTATTCACATGAATGTTGAAATCTCCAATGAGCAAAATATTGTCTGAATATGTAGCCAGATCAGCTGCAAAATCATTTGAAATTTCACACACATTTTTCTGAATGAACTGTATACACAAACCTCTGATACTAAAGTGGAAGCGCTGAACTTTTTTCTGAATGAATTGGGTTTGCCTCGTATTGGCAAAATACAAAATGATTTCATTATAGCAGATTTTACACTAGAAGAAATAAATAATGCAATTGGCAGCTTAAAATCAAGTAAAACTCCAAGTAGTTATGGCTGCGTGTAATATAAAACCTTTAAAGAAGAACTTGCTCCACTCCTGCTGAAAACATATCATTGGAATAAAAGAGAATGTAAACTTCCACCATTTTGGATTGAGCCAGTCATTACAGTACTCCCGAAGGAGGGTAAAGATAGGGAATATAGTAGTAATTACAGGCCTATTCCAATTCTCAATGTAGATTATAAAATGTACACAGCAATTATCGTAAAACAACTTGAGAATATTCTCCCAGAATTAATAGACGAGGACCAAACAGGATTTGTAAGAAACCGACAAACACATGATAATATTAGAAGGACTCTAGCCTACATTTGATAGAATATATAGAGTAGAAAGGGAAAATAAAAAGGCAGTATTACTAAGCCTCAACACCAAAAGGCTTTTGATTGGGTCAATTGGCCATTCCTGTATCAAACTTTAGATTGATTTGGCTTTAACAAACAATTTGTAGATTTAATAAGAACACTTTATCGAAAACCAACAGAAAAAATAAAAATGTATGATCTCCATCATCTATATTACAAAGAGGAACAAGACAAGGTTGCTGTCTCAGCCCCACATAATTTGCTTTATATATTGAACCCTTGGCCCAGACAATCCGTCAACATGAACAAATCACAAGGCATCACAATTGGACATTTGCAGACGATATTTTGGTCCATTTAGTGGATCCTGAGGCCTCCTTTACTATAATGATGGACATCCTTGAAGAATTTAATTATTATGCTGGTTTTGGCAGTAAGATTCATAGACATAATAAAGAATAGATGCTGCATTGACCGCTTCTGCCTACTGGCGCTTTCGAGCTGTGGGGCTGCCATCTTGGACCGGTTGGCCGCTCCACTCAGTGTAATCTGTTTGGCAGGTGCAATGAACTGTGATTTAATTAATCAAACATCACTGAATACCAAACAGATTTTCACACAGGTTTTTTTGCTCCAAAAGTCATACATGTATCTATGATACAGGACATATGGTTTGGCTTGTTTTAATATTCATAGTGGGCTTAACAGTAATAGAATATTCTGATATATGATATAAAGTGACCAGACGTCCGAGATCAAAACTGGGAACATAATCCCCGAAAAGGGGGAAAAAACTGAGACATTTCCAGTTTGACTAGCAATCTGATTGAAAAACCTAATGTTGTGTCTTCAAAAGCAAAACGGGGACAGGTCGTTTTTTCTGTATTTAGCCAGGTACAGGCAACCAAACACAGGGACGTCTGGTCACCCTATGTTACGTGATGTAGGCTATGATAGGTATTTTGCAAATCACACACTATAAATGAGATAGAGAAGCAGGAACAGATAGGGGCAGTAAAGTCTACTATTTGAATAAGTTGAAGAAACAATTAATATATGAATAGGCTATATATAAATATATGATTAGGCTATATATAAATATATGATTAGGCTATATAAAAATATATACATAGCCTACATAAACAATATATGAATACATTAGATATCTATACATAAACACATTAACGTTTTTGTATGAGCTAAAACCCCTGAAAGAGGACTGTTTTGCAGAGCTTCTTTCTCATGCTCCCTTTCCGCAGTTCAAGAGAGGCGATTTTGGCATGCAGCCTTATCTTGTGAAACAGACACAGCCAATGACAACAAGTAAGAATGATGGTTGTCGATACCAAACTGTGTCTCCTCCTGAAAAGCAATCTCCCGAGCCCTGTTTGTGATGGTCCGCCGATCTGAGCAGGAATATGCTTCTCAGTGCTCTGGCATCTTGTGTCTTCTGCTACTACGCAACTAGGAGTATGACAAGATGGTGGCCGCATTTCTAGCTGCCAATGCGGCGTCTACTCTTTATAATGTCTATGGTAAGATTAATGTAATTAAGATGAACATGTTGCCTAGATTGCTGTACATGTTTCAAGTTTTGCCAGTAGGGGTCCCTAAACCCCAGTTCTTAACCTGGGATAAACTTATTTCTAGGTTTATTTGGGATGTAAAGAAGCCTAGAATAAGATACACAACACTGCAGTTGGCCAAGCATAAAGGAGGAATGGCACTCCCAAATCTCAATGATTACTTTTATGCAGCTCTATTCTATTTCGTAGCTATTGTCGTGGAAAAACACGCATTTAACACTAAAATAAGAGAGTTTGAGAAGTCCGGAGCAAGAATGACAAAAGACTT
>JAOPJL010000008.1:18121622-18133799 GCA_027123545.1 Trisopterus esmarkii
CGGCCGGCGCCCGGCCCCTGAGCGCCCGGCCCCCGGGCCCCTCCGGCAGCCCCCCCACCGCCGGCCCGCACCCCCCCGTCCCGGGCTCCCTCCCTGAGATCATGCCAAAGCCTGTTGTGCCGTCCGCCCCCACCAAGAGCCAGGCTGCGTCCGGGGGGCCCCAGCACGACCCGGCCAGGGGCCTGAGCGCGGTGGGGGTCATGGGAGCCGGGGTGGGGGGCCCGTCGTACGGCCGCATCCGGCCCAGCGGAGAGGAGGCCATCGCCCAGAAGTGAGCGACCACCTGCCGGTCAGAGGGACCGGCTGGTGGGTAGTTTAACACAGGGTCCTGGGACTGGACCGACCCACCCCCACAGGAGGTCACCGACGGCCTGCCGCCGCCCGGCGCCCTCTGCATGGCCCAACGGGGGAGCATGTCCCGCGTGCTCCTCCACACTTCCCTCCCGTTTCCCGGTCAGACGTCCACAACTTGCCTTAAAGCACACCCTCAGTGACCTCAGTCCCCCCGGATCGTCCCCTCCCCCCACACACCACCGGACAATATCAAATACAATATCTCAATGGCAATATAAGACACTCTTATACATTGTTCAAATATAGCATTTGGTATGTTTTGCGTTATATCAGCAGTCTGCAGTTAAACAATATGTATATTCTTGCTGCCTCAACAAGTGCCCAATGAGATGCAAAGCCAAACATATCCCAAACCAGACATGCTCTCCTCTTAAAACGCTCTGGTGATGTGGGAGCCATATGGATGTCATTCATATATGGTTCTTTCTGCCAGACATTTCAATTATGTACATGAATCTCGCTATGAATTATCCTCGCTACTCGCATTTCCTCCGTCCATCTCTTGAAGAACAGACTTTGCTGAGGCGGATTGTATCTCCTCTCCTCAGCGCGTTCCTCCTGGTTCCTCGTCTCCTCCCCTCTCTGTGAAGGAGTTCTAGAGGAGGACTTGGCCTGGTCCCTCCCTAGTAGCATGTACAAAACTGAATGCAAAATTTCCTCTCTGGATGTTAGTGTCGTTTTTTTATATGTATGGATTTGTAAGAAGGAAAAAACCTTTGGGAAACTAACAATGGGTCTAATTTGTTCATACATGTCACCTACCAAAGCGAACTAGTCGTAGCATAAAAACATTTGTGAATGTTTTTTTCTATTCCCTCCATGTTGTGTTTGTGCAGAAGCCCAGGAATTTGTAGTTGAAAATGGCACTTTCTTTCTGTCAATAATTTTTCTTCTGATGTACAAACATTCAGCAAGAAAGACTTAAGATTCGTCTCGATAGATTTGTTATTATGTCCTGAAGAACATATGGAGGTATAACAGATGTCTTAGTCTGTGACACGGATGACAGCATTTTGATAATCAGCGCCCTTCAGTCTCAATCTACGGTACATCCCAGAAGTGTCCTGTCATTTCCAATTGGAGTTCTTTTCTACTTTGTAAAATGTTTTACTTTGAAAGGGCCAGTTGGGAATGTGATCTTTCAACAGAATTCCTTCTAATATTTAGATACCGTATAACAAACCAATAACCATAACATTAGCTTTTAATGCATTGACAGATATCTTCAAATGTTTTTTAACGGTATAACCATCTATTTGAGCACTGTAATAGTCCAGTGCTGAGCCACAGAAAACAGCTGGAATGTCTGGTTTAACAGTGCAAACATTTTTTCAAAACACACGGGGCAGCTTTCACAAGGCTCTCGTTTCAGAGTTTGAAAATGCCTTTGATGGAACATCACTTCATAATTATTGAACATGGAGTTCTTCTGGTGGTGCATTTTTCTTTGAATGCCAATTTTTAATAGTGCAGTTTAAAGTTGCATAGTTCATCTTACACAGAGAGAAAAGGCTCCTGTGTGAGTCCTACTGCAGAATTATGCACAAAGGCAGGGTAGAAACATGGCTGCTTTTCTTCTTATTTTTGGGGAACTACACATTTTCTAAGCCTCTATTTATCTTATAGTCTGTGTTCTAGATTAAGCTGACTTAACAGTGTATTAGTACTTAGATAACTTGCCAATAGTGGATTTAGGTACCAAATGACAGTGTTCATTTTCTCCTGGCTATACTGTACTGTAACTGTACAACGTTCTAAAACCAAGTGCTAGAGGTAACACTTCGAGGCATTGGTAACAAACGAGGAAAGAATGCTCTTGTCCAATAGGTCATTTCTGTTGTTTTGCACTTTTCTGTACATTCTTTTGTGGTGCTTCATTTGCTAAGAGCAGTACAAAGTGGTGGAAGGCACTTCAGTCACAGGTGTTCTGATTGCCCTGTGGTCCTGTCTCCATGAAACCACTGTCTTTTCAAACAAATCTGTTCTTGCTATTTTTGTGCCCTATTTTATCAAAAGATCGCGGGGGGATTGTGAATACTTGGTACATGTTTATTTGTCATGTTTCAGTTTACATGTTGTCTTATCATTTCTTATATTTTTTGTTTAAAAAGAACCCCAACAATTTATTTATTTTTTCATTATTTTGTTCATGTCGACTATATGTTTGGTATTTTGTTTATTATATACATTTGTTACTTATTGTTAATAAAGCAAGACCTATTTGGACTGGGTGTTTTTTACATTTTGTTGGATTATAGACCATATGCACAGCAATGGTTCATAAAATAAGAAGCGTGGGTTGGTTCTGCTGAGAGACGTCACTGAAGAGTGTGCACCCCATCATGGAGCGGATCCTGTCTAATTAAGTACAAAAGTACATCTTTCCAACCTGCCAATCATTCAATTTAAATGGTGGTGTCCTCTGGGACCTTGTAAAATAAACTAAATAAACCGACAACAGAGCCTTCCACTCAGGTGACCCAGCAGGTCAAATGGTGGCGACGTTATGGGGATACCAGCATCCACTCTGGGTCAAACCAAAATGGGAAAATGATTTCCAAAAGGTGATTATGGGGACAGCATGCATAATAGTATATTATATAAATATTATATTATATAACATGCATAATTGTGAAGTACAATTGTACAAGCATAAACAGTTATATATATATATAATTTCTCTAAAATACAGAACATACAAAAGAAATGTATAATAACAAAAGAGATGGCAACAGTTTAGTGCATTTTATTGAACGTGTGCAGTGGCTTTTCATCATTCAAGTCTCTCAGACCCATTTCAGACTCAACCGCACAACACTGGACAGGACCCAGCAGACAGACTCTTTGAGCGCGGTGACGGCTCTGGGGGGGGGACCGGGCCGTTAGCCGGGGGGCCAGGACATCTGGCGCCCCCCCATGACGTGGAGGTGGATGTGGTAGACCGACTGCGCGCCGTCGGGGCCGTCGTTCACCACCACCCTGAAGCCTTTAGCCAGCCCCATCTGGGCCGCAACCTTCCTCGCCACGAGCATCAGGTGGCCCAGCAGCTGTGGAGAGACACGGGATCAGGCCTCCACCCAGCGCCTCGCCAAACTGGACTAATAGCACATTTCCGAGCAGCGTAAAAGGTCAGACGGTCAAAATGAAAGACTGACATTTGATTGAAAGAGTTCCATCTATTGGCTGTAGGTGGAACTGGCACAGGGACTACTTCAGTACTGCAGTCCTTCAGCAGAGACGCCAACCCTCACCCACTGAGCGTGAGACTCAGACGACCCTCATCACACACTCCAAGGCCTCTCCTCCTTTTTCTACTTACGACTTGGAGCCTGCTTTGAATACATTTAGGATCGACCCAGACTGCTTTAAATCGGTAACATAGCCTTTAAAGGTCACATATTGAGCTTATAGCTAAATATGAACTGTATAAACCCATCTGTCTGGGTAAGGTGGCAGACCTGGTGGTCAACGTTGATCACTCTGGTGGCCAAAAAACTACTATTTTTACAGTAGGGTAAAGATTAGAAGTTATGACAGCTGGGAAAAGGTGGCAATAGTGCGGCTCCTTTACTGAAGTACAGACGTGAATAAACAGAAGTCTTCTGAGTGTGGGCCCCAAAATAATGTGATCAAAACTCTCACTCAAATCTCACGCCAAGGTTTTCTGAAAAGCCCTGTTCGTACAGGGTTTTAATAATCGATTACCATTAGTTATTTCAGCAAAGCATGACCTTATCAAGCATATAAACACAAGAGCGCCATTTGGAGGAGTGGTACTTACTGCAGCATCGCAGTCCTCAGCTTTGGACAGCTGAGGTATGGGCTTCTTGGGGACCACCAGAAAGTGAGTAGGGGCCTGAGCAGCGATGTCCGGGAAGGCTATGCACTGAAAAACAAGCAGTACAGACATCAGACAAGGCCAGATTATGTTAAGTTAATGACAGGTTCACCTTACGACTGAGCTGGAATACAATGTGTAGTCATTGCGAAGATGTGCTGACGTTACACAGTGAATTCGTGGTCAAATTAACATTTTGGAAACATTAGATGAGACATTGGAGTATGATGCAATGCAATACATTATGGGATAGATCATTTAGTATTCACACTTAATAACACCTCAGGTATAAGGGTAAACAGGGTTGCCAACTTTGAGTCTTTGGCTGGATTGAGACTGCAAAAACGTTATTATTATGTATGTTTGTCGGGGTGCTGGCAGAGTTGTGCGCCGTGCGCATTGTACCGCACGGCGGAAGCTCCCAGCTCCTCCCCGGTCATTAAAAGCAATACGCTACCGCAGAACATTAACGGGAGTTGTTGCGTGACATTTCTTGCGTGTGCGTGAGAGCGTGAGCGTCACGCCACATGCGTGAGAGTTGACCACCCTGACCGCCGGAAAGGCTACTTTGCATGGAGAGCTGGCCTAACGGTGCGTTCACAACACGTTACAGACGCTACGTAGATGGTGATCAGTTCACCGATGCGTTTTTGCAACATTAAAAACTTGCCTGTTCATCTTCATATATAAGAGTTGCAGGAATCTCCTTGCGGATTATCTTTCCAAAAATCGTATCTCCACCCGGCAGGGCAGCCTGCGACTTGGCTATTTCGTCCGTCATGTTGCTGTGGAGCGGAGCGCTGCTGCGCGCTTATGGTCAGAGATGCCAGATTGGGCCTGATTTCCGGCCCCTATGGCCGCAGTGCGCTGAAGCAGGCGTTGCCAGATTGGGCGGGAAATCATGTCCAAACTGGCAACACTGCTCTTCTTTGGCGCTGCGATGTACAGGCCGGCTGCCATTGGTAGATTTATGCCCGAGCTTTTGGAAGCGTGTTCAGTGATTGGCTGTTGGCTCTAGTTTCGCTTTCCAACACGGAAGTGAGCTAAATACGTCAACATGCCTGGCTGCGTTCCAATAAACAAGGGCCTCTACGAATAGTCAAATCACCAAACCTTTATGCCTCCTTTACATTTGTGGAAAACGTCATCGGGTCAAGGAGAGATGAAAAGGTGCTTCCTTTCGAACATAGGAAAAGACCGCACTGTTAAAAATGAATTCGACTCCACTTTCCTAACCGACGTCATTGCGTGACGGCTGGTATCGCTGCCCTCTAGCGGCTCAGCGTGGAACTACAGTTTTCCGAAGATTGACTACAACAAGCGCTCTCTGAGCCATGCGTTCTTGTCGTATTGATTTAATCAGGTTATCGCCAACAACGAGAATCACTTGATGACGGATTTGGCCATAATGGCCGGTGTATAATATGTGCTTACTAACCTGCAATTAATGAGTTAATTTCGATGAGTGGCTTAAAGGATGCATCAATTCTCCTTTCCTAAGCATTTTTAGAATTCAAACCACCTTTCCTCTAAGCACTTCCAGGTCATCTCCTTAGGAAAGGAAATCTCCTATGCAAAAAATACTATTTGCAGTGGCCCCAATACTATCATACTATTTAGTATGGCAGAAAAAGATTGAGTATGACATAGTATGGAGAATGCAGTTCGCCAAAACTACTCAGTCTCATTCCGCACTATGCGAGCCTGCATGTGTTTTGGCTATTCTAACCCAACCTCTGCATTGCAGGAGATACGTGGGTGGCACTACAGGTGTGATCCCTCCCTCATGGGGACATATAGGGCTAATCCCAAAGTGAGCCCTGAGAACTACGGACTAAGGACTCACAGACTTAATTAATCTCAGGGGCTAATAATTTAAGTGAGTGAGTGTGTGAGGCCACATGGAATCAGATGTAAAAATGGGATTGGGACAGCACTTCACGGGAGAACATGTTACCTTGGCAATGTTTAATGACAAAGAAGTTGCTGACACTTACCGGTTGCCGGTTAAGGAATTTTCATTTTAAGTTTATTGCTTTCCACACGGCCAAGGCACAGAAGACGGCTGCCTCTTTGAACATATTTTTCAATATTTACAATGTTCTTAATTATTAATCATATGTTTGCTGTTTACCTCCCTAATTTCCAGACTTCCCTATGGTCTCTGTGGTAAACGTCACAACGCTTTAAACTGAGGGTAATTCCCTTACATTAAGTCTGCACTGATGCGGACTCACAGAAAGGGCTCGGTAAGTGTGGACTCAAACCATCACGCCCTTTGAAATTCAACATTGGGACAGCCAGGCCCGATGCCACCCAACCTCCAGTTTACGACAGTGACGGGAGAGGAGGCCGGACTGAGGAGGAGGAAGGGGCTGGTCGTCCAGGTGGGAGACCGGGAGATGGAGCGCGAGTTCTGGCTTGCCGACATCCATGATCCATGATATCCGAGTTGTTGGCAGCAACTCTTCCCGGAGCTGGCAGTGGGTCCACCTCCCCAACTGGGATGTTCCCCCTCAATGCACTTCGGGGGGTTGTCCTCTTCAGGAAGTTATGGCACAGGTAGCCTTCACACACTTCTCCGCAACTTCTACGTTGACCTCGAAGGCACGCCTGTAGACCCTCCACTGGGAAGAAAGGATCCCACTACCAGCCGAGCCCGGGACAGACGGTAGTTGAACACCCGGCGCTCTCTAGGCAGGTTGCGACCGGGGAATGGCCTCATGAGGTTTTTCCGGAGTGGAAAGGCCTCATCAGCCACAAATAGGTGTGGCTGTGGTCCTCGGTGGTCAGCTCCTGGTAGTGGCAGGTCAGCAGGCAGTTGGAGGGTGCCAGACTGAAGCGCTGCACCAAAAGCAGAGTTGGCCAGAATCCCACCATCGCTGGTTCTTCCGTAGCCCCCGACATCTAGCCAGGCTAGCGCCGCCTACTGGTTCCGGCAAATTTAATTTGCCTCAACCATATATGAAATGCTATATGAAATGTAATGAAGTAAGCGGCTGATGCATCAGGCTACCCGACATCAATCACCCGGAAACAATATTCCGCATATACAACTGCTAAGAGAACAATAGAGAAAGTTCCCTTGTAGTTGAAGAACTGGGATCTAGTGAGCAGGGGCTTTGATGACCACATGCTTGCCATCCAATGCTCCACAACATAGAGGGAAATTCCACCGCTCCTCAAACCTCGCTGCAATGGACCTCCACCCATCTGTGGTGGACACAGCCATGAACTCCTCCACCAGACAGCCCCAGATAGCAGTGGCAACATCAGGGACAAGGCCGAGACAGTGGAGACTCCAACACGGAAGCTACTGCCGATGGTCCTGTAGGAGTCCCCAGTGGCTAGGTATCTACAGAATAAATAAAAAAAATGTAAATGAAATGTTATAGTGAAGATACTATCATACATAAATCATACATTTGCAATAATTTTGCCCCGTTTATTTATTCAAAAAAAGCCGCATTTATAAAGGCAGGAGTCATATTTGATCAACAGTTATAGTAATTGATCTATTTATTGTTATTGACGACATACTATATTATTGTCAGCAGAAGATAATCAATTATTTCAATATGTAATCTGCTATGTCCACTAAATGGCGCTGTCTACCAAGGACATTTTTTACCATGGTTTGATGTTCGATTTCGACTCAACTATGAATGAATAAATTATGAAACTACCACTCACCGGAGACAGATGGACATATGTTCTACTGTTTGCATAATAACAGGGTCCGGTCCACGGATTGTTGACGGGGGTATGACGCTCGTCAGCGCCCATCTACCGTCGGGGACTTTAGGAAGGAACGAACGCATCTTGGCTGAAGGTCGGGTTTTATTTTTTGCCGTGAGAAATTGGATATGTGGCGTGTGTAAACAGGTAAAAGCGTGTGTCACACGGTGAAACCGTGAGAGTTGGCAGCTCTGAGCAAGCAGTAGGAGAACTTGGCAGCCCTGATTAGGCTCTACGTTTTCCCAACCAGCAAATAGTCTCATAACCGCAGTACAACTAACAGAACAGTCAACAGTCCGTTAAGGCGCCCGAGGGGACGAGAGATGTGTTGGTCCTAACTTGCATCCTGCCTGCTTAACAGAAACTATTTAATGAAACTATCGTGTCCAAATGATTACCAAAGTAAAGGCATGATGGTCACTTTTAGTAGGCTACCACGGACGAATGAAGCCGCAGTCAGTCAATGGTAGAAAATACACCACCGTTTACTTCTGTTGGTGGCTGTTCCGTTAACCAATCGGAGAGCCTTTCTAACCAATCAGAGGAGGTAGCGTACTTTCACTACCATCCTAACAAAAATATTCGCAGACTAGATTTGCCCTCAGAGCGCCTCAGAGCTCACATCACCACAATGCGCTACTCTGATCAGTGCACTGATCTGCAGACTTATTTCGACACACACACGAAAAAATGTATACCGTGTAACATGAAATGGATAAAACCAGGTAACAATGACGTGAAGGCTCTGGGGACTATTCATTTTTTTCTTCCCCACCTCACCATCACTTCTTCGCCTCTTTTCGCAGGGTATGAGTTCGTCCCGAACTGTGGACACGTGGACGACGGCGGAAGACGCGATAATTACACTCAGAAGTGTGCGAATAATTCGTACAACGACGGACGAAGTGGGAAATGCCAAACGTGTTCCCATTGTCCGGTTTTGGCTCAAACGCTGCGCCGCTGTAATGCAACCACCGATACGGAGTGCTGCCAGCCTGGGTGAGTCGGAAGCAGAGAAAGACGTTAACTTGGCACCGTGAGCCTTTTAATGAGGCTTTTTATTAGGCTTTGTCTCCAAAAAGGTCTACAGTAGACCTACATGTTTTAAGAATCTCAATCACTTATCCATCAGCTCGTCTCCATATCCTATTTCTATTACATGTTGACAAACTTTATGGACCAAAGAAAGCTTGTGGAAGGTCATATAGCAGTAGAATAATCCGTCTCCTAAAACCTTTGTTTTGGTCCATATAGTCAAATAGCAGGAGGATATACAACAGTGTGGAACGAGGAGAACGAAATGCGATGAAGAAAGGAAATAGTCGAGGCTGAGCCTAAAACAGAATAATCCTAAGAAACGCTCAACAGAAAGACAGCAGACGAGAGTATAGCGTCCAAGCTGAAGAGGAAGCGGAGCTGGGGCGCTAAAAAAAGGCGATCACATGTTCAATTCCACGTAAGAAAAGCACAGTGCTGAATCTGGCTCACCAAATAAGTCCCTGATGGCCACAGTGGAAACAACCCACAGATGGGTTACTGACACAGGCTCCTGGCCCGTCTGCCACGGAGGGAGGACAGGAAGAGCAGTGGGTTGTGTTGTGTGCGTAACTGCATCCCACGTATACCTCAAACTGCTGCGTTGCACGTAGCGCGTTGCGCTGCAAGAGTCTCCTTCTCAGTAGCAGAATGCTTCAGTTGGGGTTGATGGAGTGAAGTGGTCCAGGTAAGCATTGCAGTCTGGGACCTCTGCTGATACTGTTGTGTGTTTGGAAGGCAGCAGGTGGGCTGTGCAGCCCAAGGCCCCAGCATGTATGAAGGAGGCTATCCCTAACTAATACCTAACCCTAACTAATACCTAACCCTAACTAATACCTAACCCTAACTAATACCTAACCCTAACTAATACATAACCCTAACTAATACATAACCCTAACTAATACCTAACCCTAACTAATACCTAACCCTAACCTCCCCTACATGCAATGGGAATTAATTTGGGACTGCAAACTCTTTTACTTTACTTTAATCTCATGATGGCAGTGGCCTTTGTTTAGGGATCTAGAAACGCCGATGAGGAGCAGCACTGGTTCCTCCTCCTTCTCATCGTGAATGATTCAACAGTCATCCTGAACTGTAATCAGGCTGGGAGAGCGCTGCTGTAGACCTCTAATCCTAGTGCTGGGAGGAGGCCTCACCAGGCATGAGCCAACACCTCAGACGCTGTTAGAATAATAATAATAAGAACATATTTGTTAGTTCTTAGTTCTATTTTCGATGCTAAAGACATTGTTATTAAAGAAGCGTTTTCTCTTTCTTCCCATTCAGTGAAAGCTGCTTCCAGCCTCCTCCTCCTCCCCGGACACAGCCTCCTCCGCCCCGGACACAGCCTCCTCCGCCCCGGACACAGCCTCCGCCGCCGCCTCTGACACAGCCTCCGCCGCCCCTCAGCAATGCTGTCTGTAAGTCTTTCCTACATTCCCAGCTGATTGTTAGCAGCAGAACCTTGGAAGTATTGCTGTTTCTTCTGTCTTTCTCTTTATTCCAGGGATGGCTCCCATTATCATCCTGGCTTGCGTCATGGTGGGCGTGTTAACTTACTTCATCTACAAAAGGAAAAATAAATGCCTTAAAGGTAGGCCAATTAAAGCTGTTTTTTTTAAGTCTGTTTTTTTGGTTTCATATTTTTATTTTATTTTTTTATTATTTCTTATACATCCTTATATTGATCTGAAATGGAATAACTTAACCAGCACAGTACGGTGAGGGGATGATGACAACAAGACTTAGAGGGTTACAGTAACGGGTTTAGAACTGAAGAAAGGGTTCTAGTGAAGTTATAGTTAAGGGTTTAGAACAAAAGAAAGGGTTCTAGTGAAGTTATAGTTAAGGGTTTAGAACTGAAGAAAGGGTTCTAGTGAAGTTATAGTTAAGGGTTTAGAACAGACGGGTTCTAGTGAAGTTATAGTTAAGGGTTTGATCTACGCTTTGACCAGTCCATCTTTATATTGAGTGCTAGCTTAACCCTAACCTCACCTGAGGCAGAAGAACAAGAGGCTGCAGACAGACGGACTAGAGGCTGGACAGCCGTCTGTACACTAGATTTCCTTCTGAGCCAACGTTCCGTTCTCCGTGTTGTGTACACGTCTCACGTGGCTAGGGCTAATTGCAGGTGGAAACGGTAATTTGGCCATTTTGAGTCAACGTGACGGCGTGGAACGGAAGGCGCTTCTGAGTAAGTTCTGAAGACGGCCTCCGCCGCCTCAGCTCACCGCTCAAGCTACGCTAAGCTTGTGTCAAAGCCTTCAGAACGAGACCCGGCGCAAACATGAAACGCTGCTTTCTCCGGTCCTGCCGCCATATCGCAGATATTGTTGTCACTTGAATGACGTGATGGATCCGTCTCAAAGGGCCCATGTTGTTCCACCGAGGTGTCGCCCTCATTTCTCAGGCCCCAATTGATTTTTGTGTTCCGTGTTCTACACAGAAGAATATGGGCCCTTTAAGTCGGGTGTGTTGTGTGTTGCATATCCACTCCTTATTGAAGACAACATGAAAAGGCTTTTCAGAGCACACCTCACTCCCATAATATGCAGTATTATGGGAATTTCTACAAAAAATGCAATTTGACGGTTGGGGTTTAAACGGACCAAGCCAAAGTGCTCCTAGCGGCCCTCCGCTAGAGGGGGGGCCGCTGGGCGGCGGTACGGGCCGTGGTCAGTTTTCATGTTGGCTTTAACGCAGTCCTCTTGCAAGGTGCCGTCGCTCTGACCTTCCCTACAGACGCTCAATGCTGAATCTCCTTCCACGTTGACTGACACTAACGGTCGGTCTGGTCCGCCTGGTGAACCCCCCCCCCCCCCCCCGAAGGTCCCCAGGTGCACGCGGCCCCACTGCGGGTGGTGCTGGACGATCTGGACGTTCTGGACGAGCTCATCATCCTCCTGGACCCAGAAGGCCGCGGGGTGAAGTGCACCCGACACCTGGCGTCACACTGCTCCTTCCCCTCCACCTGGATCAACTACACCTACTCCATGAGGGACAGCAAGAGCCCCCTGAAGACCCTGCTGGAGGGCGTGACCACCAAGAACCCCGACTGGACCGTGGGCCACCTGGCCCGGCTGCTAGAGGAGATGGCCGCGTAGTGTCAATCCGTACTTCCGGTTTTGATGTTCCTGGACGTCGAGGGTGTCTTGGTGTGCCGCCCCTGTCCCGGCATTATGGCGGCGGACCATTGCGTGGTCGTACTG
>JAOPJL010000008.1:18567410-18577500 GCA_027123545.1 Trisopterus esmarkii
TGTGTGTGTGTGTGTGTGTGTGTGTGTGTGTGTGTGTGTGTGTGTGTGTGTGTGTGTGTGTGTGTGTGAGTGAGTGATTGTCTACCACAACCAGTTGTATTTGTATTTAGCACGATAAAAAGTAAAAGCCTGCCTGTCATTTAAATCAAGTTTCATCCACAGGTCCCTCAGATCAGTGGATGCCACCGGCAGGCCCTACTCTGATGATCCATTCTCGGTTCATAAACTGAAGCATTTGTGTAGACTGCACACACCTCAACAATGTTCACGCGAGGACCAGACTATCTGCCACTTCTCTGAAAGAATGGATGTGGAGCTGTTCTCAGTAGTAATGTCAGCCGGTTTGAGTTCACACCGTGGCATATGATCTCTGTGTGAGTAAAGGCTTTCCCTGAAGTAGATTGGTTGCGTTTAACAGCTCCTGCCCACTCTTCCCGGTGTCCCAATGCCATCACCACTCATAAACGCACAGATTCACACACACCCACACACACACACACACACACCCACTCACACATAAACACTCAGAATCACACAAACCCACACACACTTACACACACGGTTATGAATGAGTTCCTGTGCTTATTGGACAACGCTTTCCAGGCTTGTCTGAGTCATCTGCCACACGAACACACACACACACACACCCCTCCACAAACAGACATTTGTTTATTTCCCTGAGCCATATTTTACTGCCACCTCCAGCCTCCTCCCCACTCCTCCTCCTCCTCCTCCTCCGCTGAGCCCTCAACTCCGCAGCTCCAGACCCACGCTCACCGAGGGTTCCCTACCCGGGGGAGCACGGTCGCCCGTGGTTTGGCTTCCATCGCCCACGCTGCCCGCTAGCTAGCTTTCCCTGAAGCCCTCCCCAACGGGGACTCATCTCGGAGAAACAAGACGTCTTGACTTGTGAGGGGAATTCTCAATTGAATTAATCGGTCGTACATTCTTTAATAACAGTGTGTATGTGTGTGCACGTGTGTGTGTGTGTAACAACATCGTTTTCAGTGTAAAGTCAGCTTCATGCTGCTATGCTGGCAAAGGGATGTTGTGAAGATGAGAGAGGGGAAGGGGACAGAGAAAGCCGGCTATTGTTCCCCAGAAACCAAGCAATTGTTCCCCAGAGTATTACGATGTTTTAATTTCTTAGACCATGTCCATATTTTTGTTTCTTATGGTTTGTATGTTTTGTGTTTTTTATTCATTTCTTCATCATGGTAATGGTAATAATCCAACATGATACACGTGAAAATAGATCCGGTTTAAAAATAAGAATGACCTTGAATTGTGTGTGTTACATGTTTTTATAATGTTTTTCTACTGTTCATTGCAATCCAGGTTTCATTCATTAAAGAAAGGAAAAAAATTGATGCAGAGAGTAGCTTGATTGTTTTGTGCGATTGGAGTATGAAGGTTTATTACAATACCGTTTTTCTTTGAGTTGTAAATAATGAAAATGATTTGTTTTCTGTATCTAGAACTCTTTGAATCAATGTTCAAAGTTAAAACAATATGAATGCTCTATTTCTACATTGGAAAAATGACGGCAGTGAACGCAGCAGTGATTTAAAGGTAGAAGGATGTTTTCGTCTGGTGGGCAGGTAATGGTGTCTGTCAAGTCCATTTATCAAGTAAACTAGCAGGAGTTGTAACATGTGTGTTTGTGTATGTGTGTGTGTGTGTGTGTGTGTGTGTGTAGTCGGGCTTTGGGTTCAGTATCCTGGGCTGACCTTTCGTCCTTTCATCCTTTTATTCGTACCCCCTACCCCCCTCTCCCAATGGAAAGTCGGTAATAACTTCCAGTAGGCTGTTTGACCTTTGCTCTCGCTCTCTCTCTCTCTCCCTCTCGCGTTATTTAGCTTTCTCTCTCGCTCCCTCTCAGGTATGATCATTTAAATTTATTTGACCGATGTTATTTTTTCTCTTTTCTTTTTTTTTTAATTTGTAACAACCACAGTCGTAGCCTGGTCCTCCTCATTCACCGCAACCAATTAAAAATCAGTCCGCATCCTGGCCACGCCCCCAGTCTCCTCCCTCCCCGGTCCCTCGACTAGAGGTTGGCGACTCTGCGTTCAGCATCACTCGTTCCCCCACCTCCAGCAGTGGACCGTACTCTGACAACCTCTAACCTGACACTGAACATGTTGTTGGATAAACTGGTACGGTAAGGCTTCCTAACTTGAGTTGTTTGGACTTTGGAATTAGTTGATTTATATATTGGTACCTTGTACTGCTTTATTCCATCCTGGTATTCATCTGCAGAGCAGTTATCTTTATCACACGAGACGCCGAAGGGTTTGTATTCACGCAGGGACCATGCACCGCGGGTGGTCCCCGTTCACCTTAGCCCTACTCTCAAAAGCCACATTTTTTGTGAGAACCGAAAGAGTTTTACGTCCTAATGGCTGATGACAGGTGACTGTAAAAAAAAAATTAAAAAAAAGTTTGGGAATACTTGGGGTTGGGGAGCAGGTATCCACTTTAACTCCCGTGGTTTTCGACCCTTTCCTGCGGTTTTTTTGGCATATTTGTCGCACATGGAAAAGGTTGTTTAAAGTCACCTGGTTTGGCTAAACTTCTGCTTCTGTGTTTCTCTTTGGGGTTAGAGTAGCTAGCTTTACCCTATATCTAATACATAATGTCTGGCCTGGGATTCCAACGCCCGCAATGAGATATTTTGGAAGTGTCAAGTGTTATATTCTGTGTGGCGTCCTCATACAAGAAAGGTAACTCCCTACTGTGTGCCATCAGAGCATCAATGCCAACAAGGCATTCAAAATGAAGGGTATTGGTTTGTGAAGTGTTTCTTCAGAACTCCGGTAAAAAGGAAAATTATCTATATTAATTATTTGTTCTCGACAGTTAGAAGGAGGACAATACTAGTGATAAATAAACAAGTTGTAAGAGGTCCTTTGAGATTCTTACAACGTGATTAGGCTTTGGAAACCTTTATGATGAGACGCTGAGGAGAGTGTACCAAGATGTAAACAAGGGGTCCTATGCATGTTCTGTTCTGAAGGGCCCAAGGTATGTCCTGAAGGGCCCAAGGTATGTTCTGAAGGGCCCAAGGTTATTATAATGTTCCCATTCAACGACTGTCACTTTTTTACTTCTTTGAACTCAAGCAAACACGTTAACACATGTTTTTGTTTAAAACAATATATGGAGAAACAGCAGGGGGAGAATTGTGTAGCACTGGCCTCCTAAAGTTTGAAACATGTCTTCTGTCACTATGGACCCACCTTTTTGGTGACCTCATCAGTCCATTATACGGATAAAAAAAAACGGGCATGTGACTGTTTGAAATGGTGGATCTTTTATTTTCCTATACGCCTGAATATTATTTAGATGTGTATAGCACATAGTTAACATTCCTTACCTGGAGTATCCTGGTGCAGAGATGAAAAGGAAAGTACCTCATGGTTTGGCTAATATGATTTATATGGAAATGATGTAGAATATATAGGCCCTACATAATAAGTTCACCCAGTCGGTGGGAACATGCTGAAACATAGCATTCTCCTGCACTTTAAGAAGTCCAGCACATCTGGATCAGGAAAACTCACCAGGTCAACTTATCACTAAATATTCTTTCCCAAGAAGGTTCACCTGCAGCCACAGGAGAAGGCTGGTCCACATTTGAAGTGTTGAAATGTGCAGGTGTGTGTGTGTATCGTTTCAGGTGCTATGCGTCCTGTCCGTCCTGTCTAACTGTGAGCTGTGCCAGGGATTCGTCTACGACCGTCCCAGACGCTCTGGAGAGGGGGGGGGCTCCTCGAGGACTGAGTGTAAGTAGTTACACATCCTCGGACCCCCTGACACACTGAAACCACACTAGAAAAGCCTCCATTTTGATTGAAGAAGGACAGATTCACCACCCAGTTTGTTAAAATGTGTGGACGGCCGCATTAACCTAAAATATCACATTAGTGGCATCAAGTTCACATCCAACATTGCAAGTAAAATAAACAGCTTCGGGGTGACGCGGTTCCCAAAAGGCTCAGCTCCGGCGGTGTCTTGGACACGTGTGAATGTATCTTGGCTGTCGGAGCACAGGATGAGCCTGAAGCTATTCTGCGTGGGCAGGCCAAACGTACGAAACAACAGTTGACCAAAAAAAAAAAGCAGCATTTCATGGAAGATCTTTTGTTTGTATCAGTCTACCGACTGTCAGAAGAACCTGTGTGGCTTTCAGAGACAATCAATCACCTGGACAAACCAAGGGTGACACAGAGCCAGTCTCCTGGATGTGGTTATCTTTAACATTAGCAACGTGTAATTAAATGAAAGCTAACTTTCCATATAGGCAACCAGTGTAGCTCAGGATTTTCTCTAGCTAACGTATAATTTACTTTCAGGCTTATTTTCTATCTGAAGAGCCTGCCAGCGCATAGGGCATGAGTAAGCAACGTCTGTTGGGCAAGTGTGTGTCAGTGTGTGCGTGTGTGTGCCATAGACTGTAAAGGTGTGTATCTGTGTGTGTGTGTGTGTGTGTGTGGGTGGGTATTAGTGGGCACAAGAGATCACTGTGTCCCTGTCTGGTGGCGATTGAGAGATCTGTGTGTGTTTTTGAGAGAGAGGTAGAGAGTGGGGTAGAGAGAAATAGACAGACAGAGGGAGAGAGAGCATGTTTGCCTGGCTCTACCTTGAGTTTATATGAACTCAGGGCCCATTTGTTGGCCTCAGATTCTATGACCCCTGCTGACACGAAGGAAATCGCGTAACACTATAAAAGCTGGGAAATATTCCAACAGCTGTGTGCTTTGGGGATCCTTTTCAAGAAGACAAAAGCGTTCCAACCCAGGGACGAGATTAGATTGGCTTCAATAACAATATATCTATTAATCTATCTTCCATATGTAGCCTAACTAACGTGTGGGCAAAACCTGTAATATACTTTATGGGCACTCTAGAACAGGAAGTATGTAAGTGTGACCTCAAAACAGGATATACTCCACTTTTAATAACACTTATTTTTAACGCTCTTTCATGCTAAGGTTAGAATCACACTGATTCTCTCTCTCTCTCTCTTTCTCTCTCTTTTTCCCTTTCACAAACAAATGCACACATACACAGACACACACACATGCAGACCACACAAACAGACCACAGACAATTCCCACTTTTCTGGACAGCTCAAATATTTTAATGTAGCACACGACAAGGAACATCTTCTTATGACTGTTAGTTCCTAAAGCTGCCCATTCTCTTCATCCCTTGCCTAGAAACATACAGACTAACTTTAATTTCAGCATGTTACTTCACGGTTCACTACAATTCGCACAATTCCCGTCAGCAGCTTTATTGCGTCATCAGCATGAATTGGGTTCAGTAACAATCCTTCCACTAGTAGCTTCAGCACTGTTAACTCAGTAACAGTTCTATGGCATTTGTATCTCCCTCAACCCTAACCAAACAGAATGACTGGACGTTTCCATCCTCAAACCTATACAGTATTCCAGTCATTAGATGCTGATTAGGTGACATTGACTCCCGGTGTTGTTCAAAAACACATTATAACCTCAAAACTGCTTTGCTTATTAGAACTGTGCTGTACCTAATGCATTTCTAAGTGAACTCAAGTTAGGATCAGAGTTACTACTACTAAAGCGTCTATTTGTAGGAATCTGCATCACTGGCAATATGTGAGTTATATTGCAGGCTCCTTTTCTAATCAATGACTTTTTCCTTTTATAGGCAAATGGGAAAAGCATAACTTACCTGTGTGTGTTTGCTTGCGTGTGTGTGTGTGTGTGTGTGTGTTTGCGTGTGTGTATGTGGCTGTGTGTGTGTGTGTGTGTGTTCACACCCTCTCTCCCCGTCCACCAGCTCGCTATGCGTCTGCCTACCTGCCGGGCTCTGGCTCCTGTAAGAACCGGTGCTTTGAGCTCCATGAGACGGAGCCGCCCTACTGCAGGTGTGACAACCTGTGTAAGACCTACAACAGCTGCTGCTCCGACTTCGACCGCCTCTGCCTCCGCACGGGTAGCCTAGCGCTCTCCTACTCTCCGTTCATTTGGGTTTTATTCAGGGCAAGTGCGTAGTGGAAAAATCGAAACAACCCGATTTCAAACCTACACGTCTACCAACTAAACATGTACATAAAGATATGGGACTTGTATCCCTCCTAGAGGTATTGGATAGGTTGGGTAGGTGGATGTTTTAGGTTTCTCATGATATCAACGTATCACAGTATTTTCCCATCGTACTTCCATTGTATTATAGCGTTAAATCAGTAACCTATTTCAATAAGGTTTGCCTTCACAATCCTTTTTCAAAGTCCAATCAAAATGATCAATGGCCTTTATCAGCATGAATCGGTTGCGCCATTTGTTTAACTAGCAATCTAGCGAGATAAAAAAAGCCACAATAGATATTAACTATTTAAGATTCTTCTGCTTCTTTCTTCTACTCCTCTGTGGTACCGGCTATACCCCCCACAAACCACACACACAAACACATGTACACACACACGCACACAGGCCCATGTTGGTGGTCTGTTTTTAAAGCAGACTCTCTCCTTCAACTAGGTGGTCTGTAGAAGCATAAAACAGCAAGTAATCGTAACCTCCTGCATTGTTCTAGAGATCAAAGCTGTTTCTCATTTGGTGCTGCACTCACCTACTGCAGTAGGTGGTGTAGGTAAGCACATAGCAGCAGAAGCATAGCCATATTTAGGTGTCAGGTTTACTTTTGAAGAATTTCACTGCATTCAATTCAAGGAAATCGAACAAATTGATTAATAACAATAATTATCAATGTAATAAATGTTTAATGATATTAATATTATATTCATTATAAAAACTTCAGATTACTTGCCTGATATGCTTGACATGAGAGTTGACAATGTACAAACGATTTAGCATTGAATTAAAACAAAATTTGACAATCATCGGCTATTGACAATTTCGTTTTTGATTTTTTTGATGAATTGATCTCTTGTTACATGGTCAGTGATGGTCAAGTCATTTCTCCATGCTACCTTTCTCTGTGGGAGAAGGTCTGTATCTGTGGGTGTGTGGGAGTAACTGGGAGTAACTCTGTATTTTCCAGTCAGGTGACGTTCTCTGTACTGTCTCCCTGCAGAGGGGGGCTATGAGTGCAGTAAGGACCGCTGTGGAGAGGCACGCAACGACCTCCACGCCTGCCACTGTTCTGAAGACTGTCTGGCCAGAGGAGACTGCTGCACCAACTACAAGAGTCTCTGTAAAGGTTTGCAGCTTTCGTTTTTATTAAAAGAATGGATACAGTTCATTAATTTTTTGGGTCTGTTTCTACTTTTACCTGTTGAAATGTCCCCAGCCAATGTAATAAGAGCCTGCTCATAACAAAGAACACAGCAGTCGGTTCCAGTAAAAATGGACCCGACATTCCCTCTCCAAGGAGTCATACGGAGTTATATACCTAATCTCCGATCCAGAAACTCGATAATACTATAGCCAAACTTCTAGGGGGGAAACTGTGAATGGTTTCCTGTTTTTATACCAAGAGTTTCGTACGGTTTCGGAGAGTGACTCATTTGAGGGTCGCAAGATGGAGGTTTCAGAAGAAGATTTGAACAAATGTATTTCTACAGTGGTCAGTCTACTACAGAGATTCGGTTTCAAACCTTTACAGACACTTGTCTAAGGACGTTGGTGTCCAGACAGGACATTTTTTTTGCTTGTCTTTCCACCGGTACAGGAAAAGGTTAGTTTGAGTGTGCGCTTTGGCCTCTATATATTAAAATAGACCTTCAGTGTGATCAGCTTCAGCAGTACTATGGTGATAGTGCTGTAGAAGAGTCTAAACATCAGGGCAGAACACATTAGCATCATGGGTTATGCCAACAGGTAAATGGACTGCATTTATGTAGCGCCTCTAACCAGTGACCAATTTGACAATATTGCATATCATTCACCCACTGATGGCAGAGTCGACCATGCAAGGCAACAGCCAGCTCATCGGAAGCAGTTAGGGTAAGGTGTCTTGCTGGGGGACACATTGACATTCAGCAAGGAGGAGCCAGGGCTCGAACTAGCAACCTTCCGGTTACCAGCCAAGCCACTCTTACCTCCAGAGCCAAATACCGGCCCGGACCTGTTAGCTCTACTGCATCGAGTGTCGACAGACCCGACCTTTATGTTTTTGTATCCCCTTCCCATATCACGTTTGTTATGGTTCCGCCGGTCGGGTTGTTTCGAGGCCAGACAAATATGCGCCTACAGATCTCCACTCTGAGGAATATGAGTGGTCGAAACGCCCCCTTCACACACACATTTTGTGTTCCATCCGTCTTAAGATGTTATTCCAAAGCCTGATTTGTGAGACTAGTATATACCTAACAAGTTAGTCACAGTTATTTAAATCAAACCAACATTATGAGAGAAAACAGATTATTTAAAACCAATAAGACCTCCCTTGTTTCCCAAGTTAGCCCACCCTATCGGTCGCGTGCGTGCCTGGTATGCGGCCAATCAGCTCGCACGACGAGTCCAGCCGCTACGCTACTCAACAGCCATACTATACCTACGAGGATGTCTGTGTAAAGCCAGCATCCTGCCAGAATGTGCCCCACCCTGCCGCTCCTAAATCCCAGTTTTAGGGTGAGATGTCGGTAAAAAAAAACGAATTGTTGTTGGACCATGCCGGCCGGTGTTCAGCTTTTCTTCCATTAAGCACCTGTCATCTATTAACCACCTCCCTCCCCTTGCTTCCCTCTCCCCTCTCCATTTACCCCCTCTCCCCTCTCCCCTCTCCCCTCTCCCCTCTCCCCTCTCCCCACACACACATGCAGGAGACACTTCATGGCTGCAGGATGAGTGTGAGGAGATCCGAGCCCCAGAGTGCCCTGCTGGGTAAGAGGAGCACGCATGTCCGTCTGTCTACCGTGGGCTGCAGGCCGCTGGAGCCCCAGTGTGGTTCTCTCAAGTTCAAGGTTTAATGTTCAGATGCACAGAACAAAACACAGTCAGACCGGGTGCTGAACACCAGTCACAGGCAAATACCTGTTAAGAGCATTGTATTCTAGAAAGGTACAAAATGCTAGAGGAAAGGATAAATATACTACAGAGTATATATTTTTATTTATATATATATAAATATAAGTATAAATCAGAGTTGTCATTTAGCTGACAAATTAAAATATTTAAAATATATTTATCATCAGTGATGTTAACAACATCTTCATAGTTAGGCAGCAAGTCATCCTTTGTCATCATCAACATCACCACCACCTCCACCACCTTCATCTTTACATTTTTGGCGATTACTCAGGCTAATACACATAAACACAAGCAAATTGCTTGGCTGAAATAACTTGAGTAATCACTTAAGCAACTAATTTGATGTTGTTTTTATATTTGTGTGTGTGTATGCGTACATGTGTCACGTACGTGTGTGTGTGGGTGTGTGTGTGTGTGTGTAGATTTGTGCGTCCCCCCCTCATCATGCTGTCAGTGGACGGCTTCAGGGCGTCCTACATGAAGCGGGGTGCCAGCGTCATGCCCAACATCGAGAAGCTGAGTACGTTGGCCCCGTCCTCCTCCAACACACACACACTACTGATGAACAATTACAGGGGTGGTGGCAAATGACGGGACACCTGTTTTTACTTCATAGTTCCCAGGATTGGCACGGAAATTTCTCCCTGCCAAAATGTGTCTTACCATAGTGATCCTGCATGCATCTTATGTTTTGTATTCTTGTTGTCGATCAGGTTGAAGAAGCTGAACTCTGTAGCACATTTACATTTTGACATTTAGGTCATTTAGCAGACGCTTTTATCCAAAGCAACTTACAGCGGTTCATGCACACATTCACACAGCAACGGCGGAGTCAACCATGCAAGGCGACAGCCAGCTCGTCGGGAAAAGATAGGGTGGGCGTCTTGCCCACATTATAGGGTTGGACCATGCTGAGTGATCTCACTAAAACAACTAACCACGGTCTTTTCCCCCTCCTATAGGAACATGTGGTACTCATGCACCATACATGAGACCGGTTTATCCATCCAAAACATTCCCCAACCTTTATTCTCTGGCCACGGTATGGTAGCCCCCTCGACACACACACACACACACACACACACACACACACACACACACACACA
>JAOPJL010000008.1:18837916-18849025 GCA_027123545.1 Trisopterus esmarkii
GTGTGTGTGTGTGTGTGTGTGTGTGTGTGTGTGTGTGTGTGTGTGTGTGTGTGTGTGTGTGTGTTTGTGTGTGTGTGGGGGGGTACTCCACGCAGGTCAGACTTTGTCTGGACTCTACCAAAGTCAACCACTGAAACACCACTTAACAAATCTGTGGAACCTGAAAATGTGGGCGACTAAAAGTTGGCAGACATGTTGAAACTCCAAAGGACTGTTGTCATGATGCAACGATTTCATTTCGACACTGTGACATTTCTTGTGTTTTTCTTATTTGCTTCCAAATGGCTCTGCTTTTTGGAAAAGGTTTAAACACTTTCTCAGACATGGAAACACATGGGAGTTTTTTCAAGCAATTAGCCTTGGGTGAATAAGGCCCATTATGTGGTTAGAGACATCAGACGAACGGAAGTGGAGGACCGAGGAAGGAGCTAGAGCAGCCAGGGGGGAGGCAGGAGGGCACGAGTTGGGGGGCGCGTGTGAGAAATGAAGACAGAGACGGTGGGGAGATGAATGAACCGCCAGAGAGAACAGGACACCAGGAACTATCAAGGAGGTTGGAGGATCCAGGAGGTGCGACCACGAACTCAGAAACAATAAAGATCAAGGATTTGCGGGTGTGGGTGCGCTTAGGGGAGGGATGATCCCTAAAGTTGCTGATGTTTAACTTCCTCTAATCTCCAAAAGTTCTGAAAATGCCTCCGGACCCTCCCAGGGGTGGGCTGGAAGACCTTGGCGGCAACATGCTCTGCTGTGAATGGTCTCTATGAGGATGTACAAATCACTCCTTAATGACTTACAGAAACTGTTACTGCCATATACTGACCAGTATGACACCTAGTACAAGCCTGCACATTGAAAGTATTTAATAGTTACGCAGTGCACATACAGCAGCAGGCAGAAAGTAAATCTTAGGAAGTCAAAGCTTGCTTATGAGCCAGAACCAAAGAATTGTACTACCTTATCCTTAAATTATCTTGAATCTGGGCCAACGCAGGCCAGGAAGTTCATTACAGCCACAGGCAGACACAGATCTGAGCGAATGGAGGCTTCGTGCATCTATAGATCTTTCTCACATTATTTATCCATACTTGTAAGTATGGCGGTTCACTCACAATAGCCCCCACGTACATACAAAACAATAACAAAAACAAAACAAAGAATCAATCAGCAATTCCTTATTCATCAACTGCTAGGATATTTATTGCCCTTGTCAATGCTTATCTACTGAAACCGAAAATAAACACTAACTACCACCATGCTTCGGGGGCACTGCCCTCTGTCCGCTGGCACCTCCTGCCTCTGCCCTGACTCTGGGGAACATGATCCTTACTGTTAGCCCCCCTGGGAGGAGAACCCTATACACCAGGTACACAGGTTGCCCAGGGTAGCGTAACATGAGTGCAAGTGGAGAGAGTGCAGAGTAATTGAGTACGGGTGTGACAAAATTGTTCTTTACCGAGCAGTGTGGGGAATATCAGAAAACGCTTACATTTGATGGTCTTAAATATGCTGTGCTGCATTGCTTTGTCAAAGAAATCGCCAGTTCAGTCTCACGTCTGGATTTTTGACTATTTGAAATCCTACCAACAGAGGGGACACACCCCTCCGCTCTGAACCCATTGGCCGGGTGCCCCGCCCTGGTGGATGCCTTGGACCATATGGACAGCAGTATGATGTACAGCCTTGGCTCTTGTAATTTCAATACCTCTGTTTATATAGATCTGCTACAAACACAAAGGGCATTACTTTCCTTCCCTTCTGGGGGATTTCACCTCATAATTTCTGGCATGTGAGGATATTGGCTGTTGTGTGTTGGTCAATTCAAGTACACTTCAGGAAGTACGGTCAGCTGCAACACATGATTCATGTGCAGTATTTGTGTGTGTGCCAACCCTATTGAGCTCGATACAGAAATTGCTTCCACACTAATCAATGTCAGAGTTTCTTGCATCAACTCCTTAAGTCATCTGACTAGAGAGCTTCGTCATTCTGTTGTGGTTGATGTCCATTTCACTTCGCTACACTGAGTTTGAAATGTTTTCCCGGAACAATCAAAAGTTGATATTTCTTAAATTATTATTTCAACTTGTTGGAGGAAAAGGTACGTGTATGTTACATGAGCAAGTATATATTCATACAAACAAATTATCAATTTCCAATGAACTTCCTCACCTTTCCCTCGGTTTCTGTCAGGCTATGGGAAACATCTCTGACAAGTATCTTTTCACCATTGTCATAAGTTGTTGGCAAATTGTCACCACCAGATGTTGGATGAACATCTGGCAGTAAAACATGTTCTCTGGGTCAAAGCTGTGACACAGGATTTTGTGTGTGTGTGTGTGTGTGGGTGTTTATATGTGCGTGCATTCATGCATGCGTGGGTGTGTGCATATGTGTGCGTGTGTTGAGGGGAAATGGAGAAATGGGGTAAAATGCTACACTATGCAACATATTTCGGTCAAATTTCGAGATGATGGGGTTAATCCTTCCAATGGAGTATTGGTCAACATATGTTACATCGCAATATGGTTACATGATGGTTTATAGCCAATAAATTGTACATTAAGTGTTCATTAGCTATGTACAAAGTTTGTAGCAGAAAACATCTAACCCAACGGCCCTTTCAAACACAATATTTTCATGGAAACCTTCTAAAAAAAGTAAACTGTTCTTGTTCTCTATGAATGTGCAAAGACCAATTAGTCATAACTATCGGATTAAGACAAATAAATGATATGTTGCTGCAATACAAAGTAAATCAATGAATGTGAAGTCTGAACATGGCTGACATTTGATGTAAAAAAGACTCTGCTGACAATAATTAAAAAAGGAATTTAATAAGAAACTCATTACACAGGAAAATACGAAAAACATAACAGTTCATTTTATTTGGCACAACACAAAAGTGCTTTGATAACACTGCCCACATTATCTGACATGAACGCCTTGATTTCATCACTAGTTCCCATATATTATAAATTGGTAAATATAAAATCTTTCCTCAAACTTAAACATTTGTCCTTTTTAACTGCTCAGTAAGGCACAAGGGCTGCATATTATGGAAACAAATACACGTGTATTCATATGCAAATACTTGATTGTTTTCCCGTATTGTGTGGTTTTAATGAAAAAGAAAATTGTTAAAATGAGATGCAGGTCCCCAAATGCAAACCAAAGGGGTTGTGTTAACATTATCTATTCAGGCTTTGATTCTAAACTTTCAAAATTATGTCTATGTATTATATTACTGCTTTGGTTTAACACTTATAATAACACTTACAATACATTATCAAAAAATATTTTGCTTTGGTGGCTTTCTTTGCAGTGACATAAAATATGACAAATATTTGTCATATACATTAACCTATGGATCACATAAAACTATTACATAAATACGTTGGCTTCCGATCAAAGTACAGAAAGACACAGGTTCATTATCCTTCTTGTAATCAATAACTTATCCTACAAATTGCATCTTTATTGTTGTTATTGCATACAAACCCCCAGCTCATAATTTCACATTGTTTGGTCATATACAGGTCATTGTCAGAACACTTGAAAGAACTACAAACTTCAAATTTTCATATTTAAAAAAGTTGAAAGAAAATAGAGAATCTTTGGTGTCAAAGCAAAAAAAAAAAATAGATGTCTATATATAAAAATGCAATGAAATACAATAGGTAACGAACAACAAATAACAGGTCAACGGTTACAGCAAAAAGGCCAAGAAGGCAAAGAAATCCAGCTTGGTCTTAAGAAGGAACTGCGTATAAAGAAGGGCATTATAATTTTATATGTATGTATCACAAAAAGATCATAAATTACACAAGACCTTTGAGAATGTGCCAGTCTTTGAACAGCATCCTGGCACCGCGATGCAACACAAACAGATCCACTGAGGTATTTCATCCCGTCAACTATGTGTCAAGCATTCTGCAGGACAATGGGAGAGACATAAAAGTGCATAGAAATTAATCTCAAGCCCACTCCTTGTCCATAGGAAACAAAGGACTCATTACATTCCAAAATGCCTGTTTCCTTAAAGAGTAAGTGCCCTTGTTCAGTTCCAACGTTGACGTTTTTCCTCCTTTTATATATTTTGTAAGTATGGTGGTTCACTCACAATAGCACCACCATGTACATGTTTAAAATCAAAACAAAGAATCAATCAGCACTTCCTTATTCATCAACTGCCAGGATATTTAATGTCAATGCCATGACTGATTCACCCACTCCCATGACTATTTGTCTGTGTAGGAAGGAAGTGAGCAAGGGCAGATGTAAGGCAAGACAATGAGAAACTCTTTGGATTGGAACAAGCCCAAGGTGGTCACAAGATGATTATCATTCATTTTTCTAGAAAAAAAGCAAATATTCAACTTAAACAACAATAGTAATAAACACATTTCTGAAATGCACGTTGGATACACATGAAAAAAGAAAGAAATCCATTGATTTTGTTAAAAAACAAAACAGTCACAGCAGCAATGTTACACCATTTATCTTTCTTGTCACCTGGTCACCTATCCAGAGGTTTCTTATTGTTCTATCCAATGGTGATCAGATTAAGATGTCCTCCCTTTGTAAACGTTGAAAGAAAGAGCAGCTCAACATGCTGTAAACCTTTCTAAGCTGCTAAATCTTCTCTCGAGGGATACCGTAGATGATCCCCTTAAAATAAACTAGAAAAGAATAGGAGGATTTACAGTAAATCTTTGTTCTGGCATATGACTCTGGTTGGAATGGATCCTTTATTGTGAAGCAGATCATGGTTGGTCTATCAGATTGTCAGTTGAAAAAGGCAATTTGAGTGGTATGATAATAGTAGAAGAAAATAATACGTTAAACGTTTGTTAAGATTGTGTCTACTCAGAACTCTTAATGCACTGATACGAAGCAGGTGAACAAAAAACAAAAAATTTAAAATACATTAAAGTTACTGTCTAAAAAAAGAAAATTGAAGAAATTTAAAATCTTGCTGTCCAACCCAAGCTGTCTTACTTGCCTTTGGCATAGAGAATCGGACATTTAGTTCATGTTGTTCATATGGGTTGGACATGTATATCATATCCAAGATAAACTGATATCTGACTGATGATATTTTGTAGTACCTCATGCAATTGAGTAGAAGTAAAAATACATAGGGGTACGTATTTTGTCACTCAAGTTTACTTGAATTTGACTGGACACAACCTTTCAAGTAACTTGGACATAAGACAAAACATTGTGAACGATTATATTGGCTGGTGTAGTGACCAGGCACAAAAATAGCCCCATACACTGATAGGTAAAAAAATCAATTCTTATGTATTTGGATGATTTGTATGCAGCCACAGGTGCTGTATTTGTCTGTCGCTGAATGTTAAAGCCAAGGCTTTTGTGAGGCTATCTTCATGTGGAATTGATTTTGGGGGCCTGTTTGTTTTTGAATGTAAGCAAGTATTCTCAAGATAGTTCAAAGGACAATACGGCCGCTGGCGATGTGTCATACATCCAGCACCATGTCATAATGTGGCTCTTTCTTTCTCTTCCCACACTTGTTTATCAGGACTGAGTACAAAGTCAAAAGCATGACCCAGTAACTGGCATACACGATGGCCCCTATGATTAGAACAATGATCTCAGACTCGGGAAAGGGTTTCCTCGTCTCCTGGATCACCGTGTAGAGGATTCCGACGAAGAGTATGGTGAACCAGATGGAGATCGGAACCAGGCCAATAAAGTTTGTGACAATCGTCTTTCGTCCCGACGTTCCCCACCCGGCTTTATTAATCGTGGCGATGGCGAACATCTTTGCCGGCAACAGACTCGACATGTACAACACAGAGTAGAAGGACATGAAGACCATGACGATGTTGCCCCGCAGGCAGCTGGCAAACGAGGACTTGATCAGTGCGACGGCCTGCACGATGAGCAGGAACAATAAGATATTCCACAGCCTCCCCTGGTAGAACAGCTTTATCGCCGTGGCAATGAGGAAAAAGGGGAAGAAGCCTGTGATCACCGCCTCGTAGGTCATCCACAGATGGTGCTTGTGGAACCACATGGAGTTGTACAGCCACTCCCGGAAATAGGACTTACTCCAGCGCGTCTGCTGGTTGAGCCAACGCAGGTAGGTGATGGGCGTCTCGGTCAGGCATTTCGACCGCGCCGTGTATTTGGTGGAGTAGCCCAGGCTCAGAACCCTGTTGGTGAGGTGGCGGTCGTCTCCGAAGCTACAGTGGGATCCCATGAAGGTCTGGTTGTACCAGGCCTCCATGAACTCGTGCAGCAAGGAGTTGCGGTACATCCCTAGAGGTCCGCTGATGCACTGGACACAGCCAAAGTAGGACTGGCATGCGCGCTCAATGTTGAAGGCCATCCAGTAGCGCACGCTGCTGAGGAAGGAGATCCAGGACTCGTACTTGTTCAGGATCTAGGGACGGAAAACAAGATAATTCGTCCATGATCCAACATTTGGCTTCTGTGTTACGAAGGGAACATGACGGTAAGACTTCATGGATTTGCTGATTTAGATGTAGTCGATATTATACGAAGAATAATTGGTACCACTGCATGAGGGTCTGTATATAGTATGTCAGAACCAATTCTTTGAAAAATTATTCCATTGATTTACTGTACCTGTACATCTCCTCCTACACCCCCCACCATGGGGTCTTCTTCCAGAACCTTCACCATCTCCACAGACGATGCCGGATCCAACATGGTGTCTGAGTCGCACACCTGAATGAATGAAGCACAGCAAGCACACATCGTTACATCTCAGAAACCTGCCCAGTAAACTGTTTCACTAGGTAGAGTAAACACACGAGTTGTGTGGGGGGTGAATTAATATCATTTGAATACGGTTTTCTATGTAGCATATGAGGATGACAGTAAGCAAGTTTGGTCGAGAAGCCGCAGTCTGTGGTGGTTGAAAGGAGCCTTTCATGAGGCCGGAGTTATCATGAAGGTGAGGTCATGAAGGTGAGGTCATTGGGGCCTTGGGGGCGTCTGATGATTCATCTCACCTCACACACTCACCCCCCCCCCTCCCCCCCCTCTTCTGAACAGCTCCTTGTTGCAGCAGGGTGTGAATCACGCTGAGAGAATGAATCTGACATTCTGTCTTTCAAAGATGTTTTATTGTGTATCTGCCAATGTTCACCGTATGAAGATATTTACTTCACCATGCATGAAAATTGGTCTGTGTGCTATCATATCTTAACCTCAAACTAGACTTCAATTAGAGGTGTAGACCTCACAACCTTGATTGCGAGGTATTTGAGATAATCGAACGCCAAAAACTCTCTGTCATCATTACCCTTTCGATTCATCTGATTTATTTTATTGCTTTCTGTTTCTTTTCTCAAACTAAGTGCCTTTCTGAGCAGTCCATAAAAGGAAGAAACAATTTGCCTAACTTTAAGAGTTTGTTCATTCCTAATCTAATACTAAAACAGCAGATAGCCAACGTCTGAAAAATAAACACGTCTCATGACAGCAAAAAGCCCATTCTGGCTCAGAGCTAGTTTTAGCTATTTTTGGAATTGACATGAATAAGTGTGCTTTGTTAATTGCCTGGGAATATTTTTACGGTGTTTAATCTGGTATGGTAAAGTATGGTTAGATCTCCTGATGTTCTCATGATGATATTGAATGCATAAACTTTTACTGCTTTGTGCACTATTGTTCACCCACTGTAGCTAGTGTACAGTTGATGATGGTCTACAAAGCTGTCTTCAAAAAGAGAACTGCTGGGAATGTACCTTCTGAAAAAACGTGGTTCAGCGTCACTTAATCCCCATATATTTCTATTCAGACATAACTAATAGCTCCACTGCGTTGTTTCAACCAAATTCCTAAGGCAGCATTGCGTTGTGCATCAGGAGGCTGGTGAAAAGCAGGGCATCTCATAACAAAGCCTTGGTGGGTGACTAACCTCCAGCAAAACAATCCAAGGTCATCCATGGGCTGACCTGGATCTGACATAATTGAGTTTGTAAAGACCCAAAGCTAAGTCTTCTTCTTCTCATCCTGAAGAATAATCTCTCACCCATATGTCCTCTGTGAAACTCAAAGGAGTAGGGTAATGACCAAAAGGTAGCTGTTATGAGTTAGACCTGATGGGAAAAATAGCTCTACCCTTATTACTTCTTCGGCCCTCTTCCTCCTGGTGCCCTTGCGTAAAGCACTTAACACCCCCCCCCCCTTCCAACTACACACACACACACACATACACACACACCCACACCCACACACACACAGATTTTGCAGGGAATCACTTTGGTGGCCAAAAGGTGAACACTGTTTACGTTCCCAGGTGTGAGCCTTTGTAATTTGATAAGGTTCAAGCAAGCAGACTTTCTGGGAGAATAACACAGAAGGACACATCACTGATCTGAAATTGCAGGTCGCATCGTGCAATAGTTTCTTTATTGGATTATGGGTGAGCTTGAAACCAATCTTTCCCATTTGCACTGTAAATAACCACAGGGTGTATTGCAAACAAGTTTGACTTTGACAGAAGAATTACCAGAAAGAAATCCTAGTATTCATCATATTTTGTGCCAAAAATCACCTAATCTTTTGGAAGATGAATGTGATGTCATGAAGGTAAACCTTCCTTTTTCTAACTTCAATTATCTTAAACATGTTTATTTTTAGTTAGCCAATGCATTTTTTACGTGCTTTGCTATTTTTGTGATGTAATGCTACACATGTTAATAAGCTATAATAAGCTACATGTCATTAGTGAAACATTTATATTTTGAAATACATTTGACTGCAAATTCAAGCAGAAGGAGCGTTCATAACACGGCGCATGTCTGGTAACCGATACAACATCGTGCAGCTCTTTGTATAAATGACGTAATTCTCAATATTCTGGAGGAGATCTGCAATTAGACGTTAGTTTAGGGCTACTCGGGCTGATTTTCAAGCTGCACTTCATGACACACTGCCTACAGCCACGACAGCACAAAAGTCTCTTTGTTGCTTTTGTATTTATCTTGGCACGGACCCTCCTCCCTCCCTCTCCCAGGCATCCCATCACCCTGCTCTCTGTTCCCTTCAGCTCCATGCTCTACTCTCACTCCATCTGTCCATCTGTCCATCCATTCCATCCATCAATCTAATTCATAATTAATTCCACTTCTCTTGACATGGTTGGGTTCAACCATCCATTCATCATCACAAGACAATCCCATCTGCCGTCCATTCGTTTGCATGTTACTCAATCTACACCTCCCCCAATCCAACCACCCAGCTATAAATGGCATGGTCCATCCATCCATCCGTCAAACAAACTATCCATCCATCCATCCATCCATCAATCCAGCCATCCATCCATCCATCCAGCCATCCATCCATCCATCCATCCATTCATCCATTCATCCATCCATCCATCACATCCAGCCATTCATCCATCCATCAAACAAACCATCCACCCATTCATCCATCCATCCATCAAACAAACCCTCGATCCACCCATTCATCTATCCGTTCATCCATCCATCCATTAAACAAACCAACCATCCATCCATTCATCCATCCTCCCATTCATCCATCCATCAATCCATCCATCCCTCAAACAAACCCTCCACCAACCCACCCACCCACCCACCCACCCCCCGTTCTCCCTGAGCGCTCACCTGCACGTAGTCCACGCTCCGCCCCAGCGCTTTGAAGGCCGTGTACATGACCTCCCGCTTGCCGCCCCACTTCTGCATGATGCACACGCACTTGTTGCCCAGCACCAGCCGGGACACGTGCTGCAGGCTCTCGGCGTAGGCCTCGTCCGTCTCGCCGGGCCCCCGGTGGTGGAAGTTGTTCCGCCACACGTAGGTGGACACCTTGTCCCAGCCCATCACCTCCTTGAATATCTCCATCATGTACAGGTCGTCGTCGTTGTTGCCGTCGATCACCATGATCACCTTGATGCCCGGGTAGGTCAGCCGCTTCACCGACACCAAGCACTTGCGCAGGTAGTTGGGGTCCTCCTGGTAGGCGGCGATGCACAGCGCCAGCGACTTGTTGAGCTTGATGGGCGTCTCCAGGGAGCGCCGCATGTTGCGGTGCTCCAGCAGGGCGAACAGGCTCTGGATGATGAGGTGGACCACCAGGATGGCGCCGTACAGGCCGAAGGACACGTGGTTGCGCTCGGTGGTGAAGAACTGGTAGCCCATGATGTAGGCGGTGGAGATGCCCACCAGGAGGGAGATGCCGAACATGGTCGTCCCGAATATGCGCAGGTAGGTCAGCGCTTGATCACATTTCATCTGGAAGGGGGAGAAAGCGTGGAGAATTGGAGATTGTGGTGAAAGTTGTTTGTGAAAACAATGTAATGACTGTCCAAAGGCACACAGTCACATTCCATTGATGGAGATCCATATCTATTGAGATAAGTGTGGTTTAGTTTGAATACCTTTTTGGGTAAAATAGCGACGTTTCCAGAGATATGTATTTTTTTTTTATGGAAATAGAGGGTCATAGAGACGGCTTGCATTTGGTGAATGTAACATTAATATAGACAAAGATTGTCTCTGGCCTGTGACATTCTACCCCTCTGGTTTCCCAATGAGGATTATATGGATGTAATTGAACGGCTTTGTGTACAGTTTGTTCTTAAAACAGTTTGTTCATAAAAGGAATTTATACTACAGTATGCGCCAAACAAAAATCTCGCTCCCTCTTTATTGCTCTCTGCACCTCCAGCTTCACACAGCGTCCAGTAAATGTCAGACGCCGTTGACTCGCCGTCTGCGCTCAACACATGTGGGAAAGAGAGGGGGGGGGACTTTGCCAAAGTTTGTTGACCTAATGAACAGCAAAACTGGCAACGAATCCGGACAAGTCCTCCTTGTACTTGGCCGAACCTTTTTACAGTGTGTTCACACACTTTTTGCTCTGTTCCACCTTATTGTGCGCTTTTTTTTCGTGCGCTTTTTTTTCGTGTTCTCCGGTAAACACCGAGCGCAGTGGCCTTTGGAGGGGCTGAGGAAGAACTATATCATTTTTTTCTTTATGTGATCCCCGGTGGTGGGTCAGCTTCTTGGAGCTGTGTGTGTGTGTGTGTGTGTGTGTGTGTGTGTGTGTGTGTGTGTGTGTGTGTGTGTGTGTGTGTGTGTG
>JAOPJL010000008.1:18981467-18996806 GCA_027123545.1 Trisopterus esmarkii
CTCCATACCCCGGAAGTAGGCGCTACAACGGAGTGCAATGGAAGTGTCGCCACTCTGTTATATCTACCACTCTGTACCAGCTGGTAGGCTGATCTAGCCATCAATCATCTGGGTGGACACTCCCACTTGTGATGTCACTCGCAGAGGGTCGATTTGAAATGGCTTGTAATGGCTAATCACCATCACCATCACAGTAGGGGCCCTTTAACAAAGCACTTATGAATCCTCTACAAATGTATATTACTATCCGTTAATCATTAGCTAGAGGGTCCTAAATGACCCTAACCCTGACTACACATGATTTTAATCAATGGTGTACATGGTTTCTGTGAATAACGGTTGATGCGGTCCACCCCTCCCCTCCCCCAACATCTCGACAAAAGGTGGAGGAGGCCAGGAAGAAGATGTTCAACGGCACCATCACCTCCGCCCCCACGCAGACCTTCACAGTGTTGGCGTCATCACGGCCCTCCACCGCCCACCCCACCATCAGCACCACCTCCTCCTCCTCCTCCTCGGTGAAGGGCAGCAGCCATTTGGGGGCCTCCCTCCACTCCCTGCCCTGTCACCTCCTGGGCACCACCAGCCTGGTGCTGACGCCTGTCGCCAACGGCTCCCCGGTCACCTGCGCCCCCCTGGCTCTCACCCTGACCAACCAGGTGCGACCGCTCAGCGGCCTAGTAGCCCAGGCTGCTGCCTCAGTGACGTCTGCATGAAGGGCTCTGCTCTGTCGGTCTGACGCCACTTGCTATGTCTCTCACTGTTGTTTATCATTTTTCTTAATCTTATTGTCTTTAATGACTTTTGTGTATTTTTGCACGGTGTCCTTGAGTGCCGTCAAATATTTATTATTATTACTACTACTTACTATTACTACTACTCTCGCTGTTTTCATTTTTTTATTCGATAAGTATTGTCACTTGAGGCTTTTATGAGGTAACCGTTTAAAAACAATAATAAAGTTTGGCTAGAGTATTTTTGTTATATATTTCTTTTGTCTTTTACTTTATTTCATATTCAAGTTGTGTATCCCCTTTTAATTCGTACGACTGTCCGGTGCGTCCTACAACCGAATGCCCCCGTCCAGGATTGACTGAAGCAGCGTCTCATCCACCCCTCGCCCCGTCTCCACAGGTGGTGCAGTCCCTCAAGCGGCCCCTGTCGTCCCCCGTGATCGCCACCGGCATCAAGCGGCCCTCCATCATCCAGACCATTCAGGCGCCCCTGGCCCCGGCCAAGGTGGCGTCCACCAAGCTGCTCAGCTTCACTGTGGACCCCAACAAGACGGCCAAGCAGCTGTCGCTGCTCCGCCACAGCTACACCCAGTGCCCGTTCCCCGAGGAGGACGAGGTGAGCGATCACAGTCGCTACGACAACAATGACACTCCGAGCAGACATTTTTTTGGATTCTGACTCTTAAGCCTGGTGTGTCTCCAGATCTACAGGCTAATAGAGACCACCGGCTTGTCCAGGGGGGAGATCAAGAAGTGGTTCAGCGACCAGCGGCTCCTCAACATCAAAGGTAGTGCGCACACGTGGCGTTGGGCTCGGGTAATCGTTGGTGGAGTAACTAGACGTTCTCCTTTCCCTGTTTCTTATCCCTGCTGAACTGGTCATCATGCATTTAGTTTGACTTTATCGATTTATTTCTGTAACGGCTTCGATGGTTACTGTAAATCTTTTTGGCCCCCACAATCATTAGAGGCATTTCAATCCGTTTTGCAGGACATAAGATCAGTAGAATGAAGCTGGTTTGGTGTGCTGTGTTTTGTTTACACCAGCCTGCACAAAGAAATGAATGGGAACCAAATATTCATTGGAATTGAAGAGGTGTAGCGTCACATTTAGGAGTGATGCCACACATGCCTATTTATAGTGCATGCTGATATTATGTCTCATTATTGATGAGCAATACAAATGTGGATGTATGATAGCGAGTGTTTATCACTAGTGTTTGTAGTCACTTGGTTAAAACGTGACTAAAACTAGAATCTAATTGGCTGGTACAGCACAACCATGACACACTAGATAACAATTGCCAAGTAAGAGTCAACTTTGGTCACTTTGCATACTAAACAAACCATCCTCTGTGAAACACTTCAATAAAACAAAATCTCTCTCGCTCTCTCTCAGGTGCTCCCCCTCCACCGGTGCTGGTGAAAGCGGAGCCCCCTGCCCTGCCGAAGGAGGTGGTGGTGGCGCGGGCGGTGCCCAGCCACTTCCCCCTGCTGGAGAGGGTGAAGGGGAAGTCCTCTGAGCAGCTGACGGCCCTGGAGGAGAGCTTCCAGAGGAGCAGCCAACCCACGGACGAGGACCTAGGTGAGGGTGTGGTGGGGGGGGTCTGGTAACACGGTGTACGCACGCCCAGGGCACTATGGCTGAGGAACGCATGCAGTCTGCACAATGTGGACTCCTTTGAAAAGTCATTGAAATCTTTGCTTTACTTGCTTTACTTGCTTTGCAGTATAATTATTTTGGCTAATCACACCACACCTGGTGGCATGACATGGGACCTTTAAAGGAGATAAGATGAGAAGAAGATGCTTTTAGAAATCAAACCAGGATATTCAGGGGTAAAGAAGGTGTCCTTGCGAAATAATCAAATGATAGGCAAGTGCCTTGAGTAGAAGTCAATGGATCATCACACACAAACGCACACACACAAACGCACACCTCTGACCACGGCCCGATCTCCCTACAGACCAGCTGTCCCGGGACACTAAGCTGTCCCAGACGGAGGTGGACTGCTGGTTCTCGGAGCGCCGGGCGCTCCGGGACAACATGGAGAAGGCTCTGCTCAACCTGGGGGCCGTTCCTCGGGTGGGCCCCCTGGCGGAGAAGGAGAAGAAGAAGAAGAAGGAGGAGGCGGGGAGCGGCGGCGGCGACGGTGACGGCGTGGGGCCACAGGTCAACGGGGCATCCGGGTTCCCTGAGCCCCTGCCCCCGATCCTCTGCTCCTCCTCCTCCTCCTCCTCCTCGCCCCCCGTGCTCGTGGCGTCCTCGCCGCAGCCCCCGCCGGTCCTGTCCGCATCTTCGGCGTCGCCGCCGGTCCTCGCCGCCTCTTCGGCGTCCCCCTCTTCCTCCTCCTCGCCCCGCCCGCCCGTCCTCTCGGCCTCCACCAGCCCGGGCCCCATCACCGGCCGCTGCCTCACGCTGCTCAGAGAGGTACCGGTATAATGACGCGTAGAACCCAGGGACCCCGACTTTCCTTCGAGTGTCAATGTTGTTGTTATTGTTGTTGTTCCTGTAAATACGACGGGATCGAGAATGCTTTCGAGAAACCATAAAGTACACTCACTCCAAATGATAAGACAACAGTGACGCACACTCCCACTGACCCCCCCCCCCACACCTCCCTCCTCCAGGTGTTCAGTCGGACCCAGTGGCCGTCTCCCGAGGAGTACAGCCAGCTGGAGGTCCAGACCGGGCTGGGCCGCACGGACATCGTGCGCTGGTTCAAGGACCACCGCGCGCTGCTGAAGAGCGGCCAGAGCCTGGAGTGGATGGAGGGCCCCCAGCAGCAGCAGCAGCAGCAGCAGCAGAGGGCCGCGGAGCCGCTGCAGAGAGCGGCTCCGGAGCACAACGGACGCAGCAGCGCTGAGCCGCCGCCGCCGCCACCACCGACCAACGCCGTCCATCAGGAAGCGAGGATCATCAAAGGTTAGGGGAAGGAGAACACTAACCCGGCAGTGTGATTGGCTCTCCTGCTGTGCGGGGGTCACTAACCAGGGGTTGTGCAGCCAGTACCTGCTGGCTGGGGTCATAGACTGGGTCCGCAGTGGGACGCTGGGGTGGAACCTCCGAACGCCAAATCTTTTTACGTTGGAACTTTAATCGTAGCGCATGAAATGATTTATTGATTGCTGTCGGGACGTCAAGAGAATGTCAACAAATACGACTGTGTTGTTTTCTAAAGCAAATGGCCAGCCCTAGCTTTGAGGCTCAAGGTTTGAGTGTCAACACCATTCCTTCTGCTCTCCTAAAGCGCTGGGGGCCTCGGAAGGGACCGCCGAGGTCCAGGCCGGGTCGGGGGGCAACAAGCTGTCGGGGCCCGACCTGGTCCAGTGGTTCACCGACAGGCTGGGCCACAGCGTGAGCGACCTGAGCCGGAGCCGAGGGGACCAGGCCGAGACCAGCATCAACCCCAGCGACAAAGAGAGGTGCGGGGGGGGTTGAGGGGGTGCTGCAGACGTCTCTCTTCTGCCCCATGCGTGACAGAGACTGACGCTAAACAGACATGTACACTGGTTGCCATATAGCTTGGTGAAAGTTGTTAAAATACAGCTATTTGGTAAAAAAATATAAATAAAAATCACAACCAAACCATTTACTTTGGACATCAGTCCTTACAAAACAATGCCCCATAGGCATCTGAAAGCTATTTACCAAGTTAAAAAGTACAAGAAATGTTGGAGTCCATATTTGTTCAGGATAGAAAATACTCGACTACAATGTGTCAATATTGAAAGCAAAAAGAGAAATCATAAATTTATTAATCTGTCATCAGTCTATATAATGCTTATAAAGATGTATGGCGTCCAATATTTCAAGTTCCCAATTTGATGGGTAAAAAAAAAAAAGCCTACATACAAAACCCAAAGTGAATTCTTGTGCCCTATGTATGCCCTATGTACTGTATGTGTGAAATGCTTCATGCTCTGTGTTGGGTCGGTACTGTGGCCGATCCAGTGCATTGTAACGGCTGTGCCTACCTCTCACGCGGCCCTGCGTCCCTGACAGGTGGGTGAAAGTGATGGTGGCGGTGGGGGAAGAGAGCGACAACGCGGTGGAGAGACCCAAGCTGGCGGCTGACACGGAGATACTGCCCCTGGAGCAGCCCGCGAGGGTCACTGGCTGAGCGGTGGGTAGGGGCCATGTACGGGTGACCTAAGGAGTCCTGGGTCTTGGAACAGCGTAGGATATCTCCGCAGGCATTCAGACCATGTTGGGGAAACGCCATGCCCCACTTATTGTCCGGACTTGGGAGTTTGTGATGCAACAGAAAACACAGATTCAACGTGTGTGTGTGTGAGGAGTCTGTCTTATGGTCTCCTGCCTCGTCGGCTCCATCGTGTCAGGACTGTGACTTGGGATTCATAAATGCCCCCTGTCAAATAATGAAAACTGGTTTGATGTGGTTTGTTTTTATGTCTGTTTTTATGATGAATTTTCTGCTTCATTTTGCAGGGGAGAGGATTGGCTGCCGGGGCTCAGAACATAGGCAACTCTGGAAGGAATACATTTTTTGCCTTATTGCCAGTGATGGAAATCGAGAAGCACCCATGGGTGTCTTTTGAGTTTCTCGTGCGGCGCCTGAGACAGAAGATGGAGTGCCAAAGCTGGACTTGATGCATTGCTCTTACCATTATTAATACTACTATTACTACCACTACAATTTTTTTAAACCCGTGTACATATTTTCTGTATTGCAAAAAAAAAAAAGGCTTTGTATAGTTTTGCTGTGAGGGAAGATTTTGTTACGTTTTTTTTCTTTTTTTAAGAAGTATCTTTGAACAGTGCCCCCAGAACAAGGAATGTGTTTTTCAGAAGTCGAATAGAGTACCACCTTGTTAATTGACAAACATTGAAATGCAGGTGTCGTATACACAGTGGTAATAGATTGCACTTATGTTTCCATGGTACCAACTGGTTTCAACTGGTTTTTACCCTAACAGGCCATCCAATCACCTGAGAGCTTTAGTTGTAACGGTTGGTCGTCACCCCCGGGTCCCAAATCTTCTTCATAATTTGACTTGTGTGTTAAATATCACCAGAAAAACAAAGGTTTGACCAGGCCAGAGTATTGACAAAGAAAAACGCACTCTTGGTAGGCAAATGGAGGTAAAACAGTGGACTTTTTTGCAGTCAAATGAATGAATGTGCACATGTGAACAAGTTTTTTTTGTATTCATATAGTTACCTTGACAATCAGCTGTGTGCTTTGTTGCCGCAGCGTTGTGTTGAGGCTTTAGCGATATATCTTTTTATTTCAACTATAGACATGATGCATTGTAAAAAGAGTAAGACATTTCTGTATTATCTCGCACCATGCTGCCTTTTGTTCTGTTCTGTTGGATATTTCTTGTTTATATGTTGCCATCTACTGTCCGACGCTTACAGGGATGAAAAATGTATAATAATCTCAAACTGTCAAACGACAAGCAACTTTTGGTTAGAATGTATGACTTGGGTAAAAATTAGCAAATCAAGCCTTTTTGATTTCCATATGGTCCTGACACATTTTCAAAAAATTGTTTGGTGCAGTAAAAATTGCAGATTTTTCTCTCGGTAGGACTGACCTTAATGTTATGTCATTACTTCATCCTATAATATACTTCGCAAAGCATTTGAGGAATTTCCAAAGAAAAAGAAAAAAGAGCCTGTTGAATTGATGAGATTGACTTTGGCCCCGCTGGAGCTCTGGTTGTATGGCTGTCGATGCTGGCTGAATGTCCATTGCTGCTACTTGAGTGTAATGTACAAACAAGTATCTGGGATACTGTTTTCCTTTCGCATTTGGCTACTGTGGAATACCGCTTGCTTTATTTGTTTTCTACAAGTCCACAGGAGGTCAATAAATACACAACCAATTGTAAAAACTAGTATTGTCTGAATTTTGTCTGAAGGTCGCAAAAAAGTATTTGATAACTTGGATGTCATTGACACAAAGCAAAGCACAAGTCACAAGTCTGGGGGGTAGTGCAGTTTGACTGGAGCGAAAACATAACATTTGGCAATAGATTACAATTAAAATGTGACTCAACTCTCCTTGATTGCCTTAAACATAAATGTCCTTCTGATGTGGACTGACGCTGGGCTGTTCCTCAAGGGACAAGTCTTGGGTCCAGTTCCATTAGTTGTTTAACCTAAGCACAATATGTATTGGGATTTTGCACTAAGGAGGGTTGCATATAAAGCCTTCAGGCACAATTACCTGCACACAGGTAAATCATCTCAATATAGTAATCTTTTTAGTAGTGTCAGTGAAACTCATTCCACTCTGGCTGCCATATTGTTTATTAAAATGTATTTCTCACGTTCAATTTCTAAGTGGAATAAACAAACGTGGTTAATGCTGCTGTGATTGGAGAGGTTGAAGTTCAGACTGTTGAGACATTTTCTGACTACAAGATTGAACTGATTTCTTTGTTTCTACATTGTCTAACACAGATTTAACTAAAACTACACCACATTAAGACTTAAACACTCAATACATTATAAAACAATTATACTAAATACTGGTTTATTGGAAAGTTTAGTTTTTTTATGAATGGTGATTTTCAGACAATAGTGCCACGGTAACTATGCTGGGTAAATTACCTGTTGTAGGTAATATTTGAGCTATCATCTGAATAAGTAGCCATCCGTCTGCTAGTAGGGAGGGAAATGCTCTGGAAGATAATATGTTCTGGTTGAACGCCCCTGCCTCTGAGACTTTCGGTTTTAGACCCCTTTGAGCTCACTTTTGAGGGAGGCATTATATTGGTACTACTTTCAACATCTTGCTCTCTTGCTTATCTACCTCAGCTTTAATTGTTAGACTATCAAATGATCAAAAACGATTAGGCAATTGAAACCAGTCAGTAATAAAGACAACTAGACTCTTTTTTCCAAGAAACAATGGATGTATTTACAAACTTTTTTTTTCTTCCTTCTCATGTGAAAATTGCAACAAATTAGTTGTTACAAAGACATACAGTGACCAGGCACACAAGGCCAAAAGCAATAGTCTTTTAAATAAGCAGCCTGTTTTTCTGCACGCTGGGTGACTTGCTGCTTCCACAGCGTATGACCTCCACAACATATCTTATTAAATGTCCCCAGATATGGCATCAGAAGGAGGGACAGATGGAACATGACAGAGGATGCACACAGCAAAAACTCCTTTAACATGGTTCACACCTTGGCGTGACATGAGCGGCACAATCAACGAGGAAGAGCGAAGAAAGAGGGGATGGAGTACACGAGTGACTGAAAATGTTTTACAAAAAGAATATCTATTTCATCTTTGCCCAATACAGCATCTGCATAGCACTTGACAAATCCACATGAGTCTATGTTGGTAGAAGCTGGCGCCCCTTCCGTGTTCAGAACAATGCTAGAGAGAGTCCTTGGGGTAACAGTGTGTGCGGTTTCTCCGTTTAAAATAATTGCCTCCTCAAAATAACTTCCTGCCTTCTCCTCCATTTAAGAATTCTGTTCTGACTTGTAGTGGTCAAGTTTGCACGCATGTGTAACTGCGAATCGACTTTGACCCGTCATTTTCTCGCATACATTTTGGATTCTAATCATCTCGGAAAAGCGATTTTCTTCTCCTTCTGCTCTTCCACAGACAAGAAGTATGCAAAGAAGCAAACACTTTTAACTTTGAGGTGGACACACACACAGCCGTCAGTGGCAGAAACCTGAGTGGGGGCAACAAACCACCCTACTCCTTAACCCCTCCACACCCCCCATTTTCCTTTGTTTTCTTTCAATTGTCTCCAAGACGATTGCCCTGCCCCCAGTTGTGACGGCCGAACAGACCTCCTCCTCCTCCCCCGGCGGCGGGCTCCTGGGGGGCCACTCTCCTTGGGGGCGGGGCTCCGAAGCCAGACACCCCGCCTCTTCTTGCGGGCAAGAGCCGCTGTCTGAAAGAGGGGAAGAGGACAGAGAAATCACGAGAGGAACGGCAGGGAGAATTATTTTTATCTTTTGATTCCGTTTTTTATATCAAAGTCATCCAAAGCAATACTGCAATACTGTAACACTGGGTTACATTGTTTTTGAATGACATGGATTCATGAGTGCCCTCCCACATACATACATAACAACAACAACCACAACAGTCATTGGCTTACAGGAACTCTGGCACGAAGAGGAAGGCGCGTCCCCCCAGGTCCATGGGGTACTTGAACATGAGGAAGAAGTAGAGGTGGCCCACCAGGTTCCCTATCAACTCATTCACCATCCTAGACAGGGACACCACATGGACCATGAGTGAGTCAACATCACAAACATAGATAGAACTTAGGACAGAATTGAAGATACTTCATGCCACTTCACCTGCATTTCCTCAAGTATTAAATGATAAAATAACTTCATTCACTACTCCTATTGCTACGAAGCAAGATGAGTGATTATTCCCTATTCCTTTCTTATCCCTATTGAAAAAACCTAGACATGAATCTCTTTCTGTAAGTATTGTCTGGTCAATAGCAGATTCCATAGGAGAGAACCTGTGATGCAAGGTAAGCAATACCACAAATGGTTGGATACACGATTATACTCGCACTACTCCAAAAAACACCAGCTCCCAACCATGTAATGTTGGCCAACACTGCTTCAAAAACACAATTAATCAACAACAGCAACCCCCAATGGGTAGGGCCCACAGGCCCAACGTCGGTGCTTGAGAGGGCACTGTGGAAGCACCCATTATGAACTTTGGGATTTGCAGTCTTTCATGGACACATTCCACTGACCAGCATACCGCTATTAGCATGCAATATTCTACACTGGAACATAAAGGGATATCGATATTTAGAGAAGGGTAAAGAATTTCTTACGAGCCCTGGATGACCCAATTGAAGCCCAGGATGACCCAAGGTAAATAAGAAGCCTTTGGAAGAGAAATAAAAGAGAGATAAAAGCGATAAGGAACAACAATTAAATCTAGGTACTATTGCATGGTTCATAAACAAATAAATTGATTTACTTAAAAAAAATATTAGAGACATAACACAAAACAAGTGAACCATGGAGTGAGGCAGTACCTTAAATCGCGTTCCAAACCAGAAGGAGACCACCGTATCTCTGTTTAGTTGGGCCCAGACATACAGCACCGACATGATCATTGGGATCATTAGCAACTACAAAGAAAATGAGACAGAATATTGTTAATAAAAAATGTAATGGTGATACGCAGGGGCCAAGCCATCCATGAATTCACCAGAATTTTTTAAATAAATAATTTTACAGTAGAAGCAGTAGATAGAAAAGTTTAGGGCTCTACAATACATCTATGACCATTCAGCAAATAAAAATGAAAGGAGGAGTTTTACCTGCATGTCCATCAGGAGCCCGGTTATCTACAAGCATGTTGTTAAAGTAAACCACATTTTAAGCATGAAAATCAACATTACGAAATTATCGTGGGTGACTGGAAGATCGGTACTTTACACCTAAGAGGAATCTGGGCTCCCAAAAAAGCCTTTTTTGGTTTTGGTTCCTCTGATTGACTTTTAAAGATGTGACAAATGGATTTGTTTGTTTAGGATAGCAAACCATGCTGTTGTTATGGTGGATCTCATCATAGTGTGTATATGTGTCTTATTAATTGGGACATTCCTAAACAGCAAAGGTGATATTTAATTAGGTAGACAAAGGAAAGCAGTGCATGTGATCTTTTCAAGTTTTTCATTATTTCAAAAAGGATACAACAATGCAAAGCCAGTTGAAGAGGAGCATGAACAGATAATCCGCTGGTTTGCCATCAAATGTTCCTAAAAAACAGAAAAAGTAGGTTAGCACCACACAAGTATAAATAGGAATCAATATAAAAGGATTGCTTCAAGACCTACCTGTTTCTAGCCTGCTCGAGTACTGATAGAGAAAGTAGAGATTGACCGGGTACAAGAGCCCAGATCCTGGGGACACTGGGAAATATAGAGTTGCCGTAATAGGCCTCCAAATCTGTGGGGTGAGAGGCATTATTAGCTTATAAATAACATCAACAATGCAGTATCAAGTACCCTATGATTATTCTAAACCATATCCCTTTTAATTTATGGAAATGTCATCTTTGAATGTTCTGATTTCAGTCGATCCGTTTTAGAGTTTACCTACTGGATATTGTACCAAAAACCTTCTGATTCAAACGTTGATGAAATGTTATTGAACATAACGTGTGATTGTCAAATGTTATATGCTGTAGACGTAAAACCATAAAAAGGACGGGTCTCCTAAATGTCAAGGCAAAGTTTGTGTAGGCTTTATATAATCACGCTGTGTTTCATGACAAACATAAATATAATATTGACTTATTGACTGTGACCATGGATGATATCTTAAGACTGTGTGAAAGATATATATACACACTGGAGCATCCGGAAGTTATTCATCGCCGTGCTCATCGCTGATTGGCCGCTGATCTCCCAAGGCCTGCAAGCCTGGCTAGGATAGCCTCTAGCCTTGTATTCCTCAAATAGCTACCATTAGAAAAACAAACCATTACTTACTTGAAATTTACCGAAGAAGTAAGCCGGCCACAGGATCAGGTACATAGGATTAATAAATCCCAGTCTACTGATCAAGGGAACAGCAACCGACCCAGCGAACCAATACTTGGTTAGAAGAGGGATGCTCTTGAACCAGTCCCCGATGTCAGACATATTTCCATATGATCAGGGGCCAGAAGCTCTACCACGGACGTTTAAAAAAGATATATACTGAATTATAAAACGAAATAGTCCTTAGTTTCGAAACAAGGTTATATCTCGTCCAGTGCTGCTCAGTCGCTAAATTTACATGACGTGGCTGATCACACGAGAAGGCTAGGTAGTTGTCAACTTCCGGTTGCGTCATTCACATTAAAAGTTGGCCATAGTGTTACAGTGGATTTGCGATTCTAAGATATTCACTTTTACAAGGAATTTTTTACCTGATGTTAATTTTTCTTAGAAATACTTAACACAAATTGGAAATGTAATATTTTTATATTGTTTTTATATTGTTTAAGTAACCTCAAGACCTTGAGTCCAAAATGATGTGTGAATGTTCATGTGCGGCTTTGCTTTTAATACCAGTGTAAGAAATGACTCACGAATCTAAAGACACTGCACACCTGCTTTAAAAAACGTGCTCTTCTAAACGGCGTTTAGTTTGACGAAATTGTTACTTATCACTTTGTTGTAATTTGACTGTGATTTCTGGTCAGGTGAGTTTCATGCATCCACATGGTACAGATTCAGCTCCATGTTTCTTCATACACGCCGGTCGACATTGATACGGTTTCATTTAGACAAAGGTAAATAAATAAACATTTTACTTTGAAGCCCCACTAAATCAGGTTACTGTGAACATCATCTCCCATAATGCATGTCTTTGTTTATCAACATGACGTCCTCTAAATGCGACAACGTAACCGCCTTAAATCATAAAAAGAATAACTAGCTAGCTCTAAAAATGTGTTTACAAGGAAAGGGACTTGTACAACATTTACAACTGGCCTTATTTTAACTTCTGCTATGTAACTATGTTTAAAACTTAGCATCTCCACTCTCCAGGTGGAAACATACAACTCGGCTTGTTAAATTTCGCGCTTGTAACTCCGCCACTGGATAGGCTGGGGATTAGGAGACCCATCAAGCAGCCTTTTTGATTCAGACGGGCTTATCACCTCCCAAAGTGGATTTAGGTTGAGGCTTCTCTACCATCGCCGCTGATCAACATGCAGGTGACTGACATCGGACACAAAGAGGAAGGGAAAATATGGCATCGAAAACCTGCACCAAACAAGTGGTAACGTTAGGTTTCAAATGGCTGTTTAGTGGGACTACTGTTGAGCCACTACTGTGACTACTGTGTTGTTATCGTTTATAAGCCCACATGGTTTTAATCCACCTCGTTAAATGAAAATGTGATATGAATCATTCAATGTACTTTAAATAATTTAAAAAGGATTCATACTAGCTGTTGGAAAAGACGCGAGCCCTCACCTGTTGCATCTTCATTCAGATGATCAAGGCGTGGTTTGCTTGTTAATAGTGCTTAGTGCTTGTTGCACTGCCAAATATGTTAATATTGGCTATTATGGCGAAAGAAAAAGTAATGCTTATGAATTCAATGCAAACAAACAAAATGGTTTAATTAGTGTAGGCTTCTGAATTGGGTTACCATGATGTTTTCACATCCAATGCCTGTTCTTTTTCATTCTCAGCCTATTCATTACAGTGGTCCGCAGTGGAAAACAGGGCAAGACGGTGCGCTTTCATCATGTTACCTTTGACACAACCGGGGAGTCGTTCCTTGCTGGGGATCACCATGGCAACATCTATGTCTTTGACATCAGTAGAAACAGGTGAGCTGTGGAAGTGCATGCGTCCCATCAATGAAGCACTCGCACGTGTATTTGCGTCAGATCCTTTGGCTTGATCCTTCCAAGATTTGGGAAGAGTCAAGAGTTGTTTTGATCTCGTGCCACATTCGTGTTCCAGGTTCCGTCTGGTCCAGAAGACGGGTCTAGCCTGCACCTCCCTGGCCTTCAGCCTCCGCAGAACCACAGAGTTTCTGGTGGCCCTAGCTGATTACTCCATCAAATGCTTTGACAAAGGTATGTCCCAAGCACATTACAAGAAGAGTGCTAGACGTGGGTTATTGGATATTGCTCCTGTCACAGATTAGCTGGTAACAGGTGAGGATGGTGAGACATTCTGTCAGTTGATGTCATTTGTTTGTAGTTAGGGTTATGGTTAGGCGGGTGGCGTCCTCCATGCGGGAACAGTTAAAGCCAACCATAATTACGGTTAGGGTTACGCGATTCCTGTGTTTTACCAGAGATGGGGCTGTCCCTGCAGGTTTAAATGAGTGCCCACTGAAATGTAGAACGCCATTACGCTGAAAGAGCTGAATGTCCTTTCACTACAAGTCTGACAGTTCTGTTCCATAATGTCAATAATAAATGTTTCGCGGTCACATCGCCTACCCCCAGACACCAAGCAGCTGGTCAGTTGGATGTGCGGCCATGAGGGAGCGGTCTCTTCTATTTCTGTCCACGGTTCCGGCCGCTACGCCATCACCACGTCATGTGACACGGCCCAGCTCTGGGACCTGGACACGTTCCAGCGCAAGAGGAAGCTCAACATCCGACAGTCTGTGGGCATCCAGAAGGTACAGTAATTGGCTGAATCAAGCATTTATAGCATCGTTAATACAATTCATCAGAATACATAAGTATGGATTCACTGAGATTCCCCCAATGTCTTTTGGGTTTCCAGGTGTTTTTCCTGCCCCTGGGCAACACCATCCTCAGCTGTTTCAGCGATGACTCCATCTTTGCATGGGAGAGCGAGTCGCTCTCCTGTAAGTACCAGCTCCCCGTCCCTGAGCAAGGGCCGCGCATCCACTACAAGGCCTTCGCTGTCACCCGGTGAGCACTTCTGACCGTCTAACATCTCAGTAAAACACCGCTAGGCTACTAGGATTAACTGGCTCCGATCGCCGCCATGTTGTGATGAACATTATTGTAGTCAAATTATTTGATTTTATTTAAGCTCCACAATGCAACTAACCCTAACCCTTTTTTACTTTTGATGTCTGTAAGTTAGTTAATGGCTACAGAGTCTAATCTATCCAACCTCGACCTCAATGACTGAGGGAATCATGCTATCTCATTCAATTTGGTCAGTCCCAGAAAATACACAAATGAAGAGAGAATGATATAAAGCCTGACATTCACCGAAAATCGAATTTTCTCTCTTGTCTAAGTAACAACACGACTATAAGAACTCAACTATTGCCTTTAAGCTATAGGTGCTTCTTGCCTTTTTGTTGTCGTTGTTTTGGCCTCTCTGAAGTTCAATCAGCTCTCTGACATTAACCCAGGCCATGGAGACGCTAACCTAGGCCATGGGAGTGTACAACGTTGCATAGTGGAGCTTTAAAGCCCAATATAAATAACATTCATCTAGAAATAACAAATGATCGTTATCATACTTCATCGCCATTCGGTTGGATTTTAAACCAGGCACCACAATAGTAGGCCGACTCAAGAGTCTGTGTGCATTTGCTCCACCCGTCCAGTGACGGTAAGAACCTGGCCGCAGGAGGGAGGTCCAACCTGCTCCATCTGTGGTGCCTGGACAGCAGGCAGCTGGTCAGAGTGCTGCAGATGCCCGCCGTGGTCCGAATGGTCCGACAACTGCACTTCCTGCCCGACAGCTTTGACGGCGGTGCCAGCGAGGTGCACACACACACACACCGCACACACACACACACACACACAGTCTGTATCGACATGAAACTAAGCAGGAAAGGCTTGAAGTCCTCTCCTGGCAGGGTTTGAGTGTCGGGTTTCCCTCTGGACAGACCCTGGGCGTTCTCAGTCAGGATGGCGTGATGCGTTTTGTCAACATCAACACGTGTAAGCTGCTCTTTCACCTGGGCTCCCACGACCAGGCCATCACCACGGTAACCATCAGCCCCAGCGGACGCCATGTCGCCGCCGTCATGGACGATGGCAGCATCAACGTCTACAGCGTCCAAAGTCTGAGCCCGGACCACAACAAGGTGTGTGTGTGTGTGTGTGTGTGTGTGTGTGTGTGTGTGTGTGTGTGTGTGTGTGTGTGTGTGTGTGTGTGT
>JAOPJL010000008.1:19007917-19024045 GCA_027123545.1 Trisopterus esmarkii
CACACACACACACACACACACACACACACACACACACACACACACACACACACACACACACACACACACAGTCCTATCCTAGTTCCCCCTCAGATAGTCGATGGAATTACCCAAAAGACTTCCCGTTGGGCCGCGACCCCAGATGAACCCGCACATGTCAGTCATTTTTGGCCGGCAGTTGGAACGTAAGATCCTCCCCGCGTTCCCGCCGCCACAACGTTCCTCCTGTCAGAGCCGGGTGGAGGGTTGGGTTTGTTTAGTTTCCTCCCCCCCCCCGTCTCTTTCTTTTTCTCGCCCCCTTTCTCTCTGTCACATGGTATCTCTGGCCTTGCTGCTCTTATTGACTGGTTCTGCACTCTGCGCTCTCTGCCAGTAAAATGCACATCCACTGCTGCTCTCTCTCAGTCTCTCTCCCTCCACTCTCACAGTCTCTCTCCCTCCACTCTCACAGTCTCTCTCCCACCCGCTCTCGTAGTCTCTCTCCCACGCCCTCTCTCAGTCTCTCTCCCTCTCACTCTCACAGTCTCTCTCCCACCAGCTCGCTCAGTCTCTCTCCCACCAGCTCGCTCAGTCTCTCTCCCACCTGCTCTCATAGTCTCTCTCCCACCTGCTCTCTCAGTCTCTCTCCCTCTCACTCTCACAGTCTCTCTCCCACCTGCTCTCATAGTCTCTCTCCCACCCGCTCTCTCAGTCTCTCTCCCTCTCACCCTCATAGTCTCTCTCCCACCCGCTCTCTCAGTCTCTCTCCCACCAAATTGGCTAAAGAGGACCAGGGCTAAAATACAAGGACCATAGGGGAGCAGGGCTTAATGTGAGCTGGACTAGAAGAGGAGCAGGGCTAAGGGAAAGCGGGGCTAATGGGGAACAGGGCTAGAGGAGAACAGGGCTAGAGGAGAACAGGGCTAGAGGAGAACAGGGCTAATGGAGAACAGGGCTAGAGGAGAACAGGGCTAATGGAGAACAGGGCTAGAGGAGAACAGGGCTAGAGGAGAACAGGGCTAAAACAGAAGGGCTGAGGGCTGTGTGAGGCAGGAGAGAGGGACGGAGAAGCTGCACAGCGTGCTGGCTGCAGACCTGTTAGCCAGCCAGCTGGTGGGCTGTGGAGGTTAACAGCACAGATATAGAGGCGAGCAACAAATCAAGTGAAGAGGAGGCGGCTGGGGAGGGGGGCACAGATATTTGCAGATAAGCGCTGTGTGTGTCAGATTCAGGTGTGTACCAGGGAGAATATAAAGGAGGCTGTGTTTGTGCGCGTGTGCGTGTGCGTGTGCGTGTGCGTGTGTGTGTGCGTGTGTGTGTGCGTGTGTGTGTGCGTGTGTGTGTGTGTGTGTGTGTGTGTGTGTGTGTGTGTGTGTGTTTTACGTGCATGCAAACATTGTTTTTTAGTAGCATAGCTGTTGTTACGTTTTTTTCTGAAATAACAGTCCCCTTTAACCCCACAAAGCTTCCTGTTTTCTGTGCTCTGGCTATGGTCCTGGAAATGAAAAGAAGAGGAATGAAGCTTTCAAAGTTTGTAACAACCCACTCATACAGGCCCTGGTGGTAGTGGTGGACACCTTCAGTGACGTGGAACTCTTGTGCGACGTTCTGGAGGCCAGCGCCCTGAGGAACGTGCGTGTGTACGTACTGCTGGACCGCCTCAACCTGCAGCAGTTCCTGGACATGTGTGTGAGCCTGAATGTCAGCGGCAAACACTTCCCGGTGAGTCTCCGTCTTTCTCTCTCGTCCTATTTTTGGAAACTAACCACCTACTGCTGCAGCTGGACCTACCCTTTTCAGACACAATTTATTAGAGCCTGTACTGATACTGGATTTTAGGGGGCGTTACCGATATTGGGGAGTAATTAATTATCAATATCGATATATATCGGCGATATTCAAAATATAAATGCATCAGCCGTTATTCAATATATATATGCTATCCTGGGGGTGGAGCCAGCGTTGCCAGATTGGGCCAGATTTCCTGCCGAATCTGGCAACACTGGGTGGAACGGCTCCTTGGGATTGGCTGCTCACCCTCCAGAAATGCTTTGGGCGACAGCGCCATCGAGCATGTTGTAAAACTGAGTGCTGGTAGTGTGTACGTGGATAGAGGTTCAACCACCACAGTAGATGGTTTATATAGAGGGTTTAACACTTTTAAATTGACACCATTTCAAAATTTTCATATCGCCGCATATCAACACACATACTCTGATAATGATTGTGTATGTAATATAGGCCAATATCGGCGGTTAAATCAGCCAACCGATATATATCAGTCGGGCTCTACATTTAATTCAGATGAAGTCCCTCGAGTTGTACATTATAAATTTAAAAACATTTAAGTACTTAGTCAAGTACTTAGTTGTATATAATATATTCTGAGACAATGTGTTTATGCACAAGATGGTGGCTGGGTGAGGGTCATCTGAGGTCATCTGTTGCCCCGTGTGTGTGTGTAGAGGCTGTCGGTGCGTAGCGTCAGTGGACATGGCTTCTGCACTAAGACAGGGAGGTGGCTCTCCGGGCAGATCACCCAGACCTTCATCATCAGCGACTGGACCCAGGTGCTGACCGGCTGCTACAGGTAGGAATGTTCTCCCGTTGTGGAGCTTCAGGACATGCTGGGACGTTTAGATATGTGATATTTATGTATTCTGGAACTGTTCACACAACCACTAATAGATACAAAACTTGCGTTTATGATTCCTATACTCTGTCCAGTTCTATTTTGGTAGCTCCTCCAATTAAGATTGTTCCCTGCCTGACTCTGATAACAGTGTCAAGTAAAAGGATAGGGTTAGGTTTTCCTGTCTGGGATTGGTATTACTAAGTGTCTGCGTTTGCGTTTGCGTGTGCGTGCATGCGCGTGTGTCCCGCCTCAGTTTCTCCTGGCTTTCCTGGAAGGTCAACCGGAACTTCATTGTCCTCCTGGAGGGCGGCCCGGTGACGTCCTTCCGTCAGGAGTTCCGCAGGCTCTACCTCAGCTCCCAGCCGGTGCCCCCTCTCTTCCACACCGCCGTGACCCTGCCCCCCTCCGCCCCGGGCCCCACCCAGCACAGCCCCTCTGACTCAGTGCTGAGGAGCATGCTGAAGAGTCAGAGATGGGTCAACACCGGCGACGACAGCAACAACGCCGCAAAAAACGGAAAAATAGCAACGGCGGCGGAAATCCCAACCGCTACGGATCCGACGCTTCTGGCCTTATCCGAGTTGGAAGTCGAACACGGCCGCGTGGAAACGTACGTGAGGAATCTGGCGCCGGGCCAAGCGCCGACGCAGGCGGACGGCCCCTCTCAACGGACCAGAGAGACGCCACAGCGCCTCGGCAAGGCTGAGGCCGTCCACGTGCTCTCTGATGCTGATGTCAGCACAGAGAGACGGTGGAGGACGCTGCAGGCGTACGCCTCCACTGCCCACGCCTCCAACGCCCCGCCCGCCGACCCCACCTTCTGCCGCTCCTACAATCACGGCACCGGAGTAGACACTGCGTGGCGTGTGCACGGCCCGTCCACCTTGAGGACGCACATGAGTCCTCACGCAGAGGGTACTGCCAAGCCCACTACGGGGGCTGGACGGCTGTACCCAGACTACACCAGAAACCGCCGAGCGGCCATGGAGTCGGGGACGGCGGCGGTGAACCTGGACACGCTGAGACGATCGCAGCGGAAGGAGCACAGGGCCCAGCCGGGGCCCGACGCTGACGCCCAGCCTCTGCTTAGGTCTCTCTCGCTGCGACCGCACACACAGGGCCTCTTTATCCGCACTCAAAGCCTCAGACAATGGCCAGCGGCCCTGCCGTCGCCACAGAACGACGGGTGCCGGACACAGTCCCCCAAGTGTCTCGTACCACACCCACAACCCCATCACCGGAGGCCTGGAGCCGCAGCCAAAGAGATGATGTCCTTTCGGCCCGTTACCAGAACCGATATCAGGTCTCCTGTGAATCCGCAGCTGGAGTCAGGGTTTTCTGCGGCGGCCCCTAAGGGCCCGCAGAGCTACCCCGCCCAGCAGTTGGTGCCGTCTCAACGGTTGCATTGGATATCCCAGTTGCACACCAGGCAGGTGGTGCCCAACGTGCCAGGGGTCAACGGGACGCGGGGGCAGCGGGGGGTGGGAGAGCCCGGCCAGAGGGACGGCCAGAGGGACGGCCAGAGGGGCGTTGGCGCGGGGGGGAGTGGTAGGACCAGCGGAGTGCTTGGCAGACCAGCCATGCTCCGCAGAGGAACGTCATTCAGTTGAATGCTGGGGGAGAATCACTCAACGGGACCCACAGGGGCCAATAGGACTCCTCAGGGCTGGTGCCCCTGGTCACTCGCAGCGGGATTCTGCGTCACCACATGAATGAGCTTGAAAACAGTATGCTTGCCATGAGGTGTTTTGTTCAAATGGTCACGTTTTATCAGTGCATAATGAAAATGACTTCATGAATTGATTTCACAATCTGCATGGAAAGCCATTGAACAAAATGCCCTGCTTTTTCTGTGCCTTGACTTATTTTGAGCTGAATGAGACGAGACGGATCTGGTTTACAGTAAATAAAGTACACTTCATGAATGAAGTTACGTTTGACTGTTAATTGTATATTTTTCTGTTGCAAATAAATAATCACGAGACATAATCAATGTAAAATCCAGAAAGCGTCATGTTTTATTAACAAATAGTTTCACAATAAATATTCCAAAATAAAATTGTAAGTTTAATTTTAAGGTAAGCAGGTTTTAATTGTCAATATACATTCTTATGGACTCCAAGAAAGATGGGGCCTTTACATTGTTTCAGAGCTAGAATCCTCCACTAAAACGGTTTTCATCCCTAATGTTAAGTCAGCCTTCTAACTCTGTTGCGGCTGGGCATCCATCTATGGCTGGTCTGTATTGGTCCCCTGTGCGCTGGCTTTCCAACACCTTGTTCCACCAGCACTCCCTGAAGCTGAGCTCACCAACACTGGCCAGACTTTCACCATCCTGGCCGTCCTCCCTCATCTTCTCTGGAGCCAGGTCCTCAGACAACACCTGGAAGCCACACAGTAAGGAGATTACTCCATTTAGGATGACAGAAGCACAAATGTACGTTCACAAAACCAACACATCCCAAGTGTCAAAAGGGACAAAACCATTCATTTGAAATACATTTGCTTTTATTTCTTATAAGGAGCCCTCACCGCAGTCAGTGTCTGTAACGTCTCCTCCGTAGGTTTGAGCCGCTCTAGTGCCTCATCTGACCGGCAGAGGGCGCTCTCACTGCGCTTCAATACGAAGGAGGACTGCTGCAGGCGAAGCATGCGCAATAAGAGCCTGAAAGGTGAAGAACATATTAGAATATTCAACAATAAATAACAAATACTCGATCCCATACAATGTAGTTTCATCATCATCACAGAAAATACAAATTGGACTCAATACATGCACATAACTGCCTCGAATGTCTAACACGTCAATTCAATCAAAATGGAGAAAAGCCCAACGGGGAAAATTAATGGTGCAGCGAAAACCTACGGTCCAGTGGGGGCGGGGCCCTTAAAGCATCTGTGTAGATTGTTTCTTTGGGTTGCATCATCCGTTGCCGTGGAGGAGCTCATGGTAAATTCCACATTCCTTCCCCCTGCTCCCTTACCGTGCTCTGATAAAACACACGCAGGCCTCCAGCCAGGCCCTGTCCTCTCCCTCCCTGCCGTCTCTCCTCTCTTCTCCCTGACCTTCCTCCGTACTGCTGCCATTAGTCTCAGCACCGGCTCCTCGCTCCTGCAAGGAACAGGGGCCTGCATCTGGGCCACATACATGGTGACATAAATCCAAGTGTGTGCTTTTAATTTAATCAACATCGCTATATGCGCACGAACACTGAACTGACTTCATTGTCCACTTCCAGACGTACCGAGTGACGTATTGGCCTCTAGCTGGTGTAGGCAGGTCTGTCCCAGGTTGTACCAGTGCCAGGGGTTATAGGGCAGCAGGCTGCACAGCTGCTCCAGTGCCGCCATCTTGGCTCTTAGTGCTCCAGAATGCTGATGGATGCTGACCTGGTTGATATTTAATTTATTGTTTAGCATTTAGTATTGTACAACCAAATGCTACATGTTAGCTTTTGCTTTGCTGCAATCTTGAACCAGTTCGGATCTTACCATCAAATAGGATTAAAAAGGTGTGAACTATGCAATATAGTCAAGTACTCAATGAAAAGAAAGTCACTTCAAATTGCATTAGACTTTACAGAGGCCTACAGTACATTCACCTTTACTGTGAGGGTAAGCTTTTGTGTATTTACACTTCTTTATGTGATTATTTCTCATCATTAAATGTCTGTTTATAGAGCCCTTGCAGTGAAATAATTAGTGTGTGTTTGTGTTCTGCTGTGTACCTTTAGTAGCAGCAGGCTGGTTAAATGACAGGTGTTGGAGGCTTCCTTGCTCTAGGGAAGAGAAACGTGCAGACCTGCATTGACACTCTTTTACATCCTGCATTCTAAGATAAATAAGATAGCAGCATTAATCCACAAGGGAACCATTTGGAACACGTCCACTATCGGGCTTGGCAATGTAGTATATGACTGAGTGATGGGTGTGTCAGTGGACATACCAGTAAGTCAGCAAGCTCAACGGCTCTCTCTCCTTGTCCTAGGTTGGAGTAACATCGGGCCATTCCCTCCCACACGTCTCTTCTGATCGTCAAGTTAGTGTCTGGGACCCATTCGAGACAGCTTTTGTATGCCTCCAGGGCTTCCTGAAACATTGCAGAAACAAGATGGTTGTTATCTTGTTGTATACCTTTGGGAGCGTGTTTTGTAGTAATGGGTTTGAATTAAGGTTACAATCACATAAAAGTTTTAACACATGTAATAGATGACCATTCAGGTTAAATTGAGGTGATGATGTTAAATACTGTTAAATACTTTGTATTTCCTCTGCCTGCAGGCGAGATCCCCTCGGAATTTAAAGACCTTCTGCTTTTCCAACGAGTCTTCTGTCTCAAGAGCTGAGCTCTGACAAAACCACTGGAGAAATGAACACAAACTTACATTGATATTTTTGAAACAACTTATGAATAAGTGGAAGTGGGGAGAGATTCATGTTGGCATTCATATCAGTGGGTAAAAGCTTAAGAAAATAACCAGTATAACCAAAATATTTCACCCTAAGCAGAAAATCTACCACGCTGTCAATCCGTTTTGTTTGCTGCATATGAGGGCCGATTTTCAGAATTACAACGGAGATTAATTGTTTGGTATTTACTGATCAGATGTCGTTCAATTTATGTGGTGCATGAATGTATTCAACAGGGGAAAGTCTTACCTGCGATTCACAAAATTTTGCTTTGTAGGGTAACAGATTGACGGACACTTTGTCCTTAGTTTCGCCAAACACAGAATCATCAAATGTACTTCCAAAAATCTCCATGTTTAATTATATATGGCCAAACCTTATCAAATTGCTATTTACGAGCAAGAATGCTAAAACGATTTGACGTTCATGTTGCGCGCTGCTACAACGGCATTCAGTACGTCAAAAAAAAACACCTCGAGTAGAATCATGTACGGGAACAAGGTTCCGCCTAGAGGTCTTCCCACGCAGCCAGTCAAAGGGGTTCAGGAGTAGTTCCCTTATTTCTCCAGAGGTAACTTGTCCGGATTAAAACTCAGTAGTTTTAATCAGCCCTTTGTTATTAAATATCAATGTATCATTGCCTGGCTAGAAGAGCACACTTTAATTGAAAGAGAAGACAAGGAATGTGGAGACATTAATGAGTTCATGATAATAACATAATCACAGAATTAAATTTTTATTTATCTTCTGAAATGTATGCTGAAAAATAATCAATCTAATTCAATAACAAACTATCCACAAAACCTATTGTGTCTCATGGAAGGGCAATGAAATACCTCCTCAAACAATGAATGAATATCTACTTCTAGCTGGAAATTCAAAATATTTATTTCAATAAAAAAAAAAAGTGTGCTTGATTAAAAGAGACAACATTCAGGTAAAACTGATTTTACTTAAAATGTTACTTGTTGCAATGTTACCGGTTGTAACAACAAACAACAGACTCATAGCAAACATGGACTGGTCCACCACCACCATCATCTTTCAATACAATGCGAAAATCACTGTGCTGCAGCAAATAATAGAGAAAAAGAAACATAGAAAAAGTGTTTGAAATGTAGGAATTGTCACTACTACTATTAGGCCTTTACCTATTAATACAACATCCCGAACATGTATTAGAAAATCCCAGTTATTGGCTGGAGGAACGTGGAAGGAAAAGCCGATTGTATATGGCTGCGGATTCGCTCAACATTTCAATTCTAACATTACTAATGTCCATCAACATTCAACCGCCCCACATACTGACAAGTAAGTGTATATACACAGAGAGGACTATTGCGAAAACAGCCAAAGTATAAGCAAAAGGCCAGCAATAGAACAGCGGGTCGATCACAATGTAAACTTAGTTATACTGCACAGGGTTAACTGGTTTAAATGACAATAGCATCAGCTCATTGAACAGATATAGCACTACAGCAGACCTAGCACAACTTAGAAGGAGCTGGAGCATCTCACATTTCCGCTCTATTATTGGTAATAGTAACAGAATTTAAAAATACCATATAACAAGGCAGAATATTCAGTCACACACTCTTTGGTTTCATAGGTCATACCTCCCAATTCTTTTTTTTTATAAGACTTGACTATATACTTAATATTTTAACTGTTACATACAGACTTAAATGAAAAGTACCATTGGCCAACATAAGCTGCTATCATTTAATCGTAGTCGATACTTACTTAGAACATCAAAAGTTGCCACACATTTTCCTCTAGGAAACAACCGAATGAATTGTTGATTCCACTAAAAGAACAGACACACTTTGTATGTTTTGTTTTATTGAGTTCTGGCTAGGAATATGTTGCACAGAAAGGACTAGGTACCATGTAGCTACTCAGGCGCCCCTGAAAAACTAAAGCAAAACGGAAAGATGAAAAGAACACCACTAAATTGTACATACTATGTGTGTCTGTATAACTCAATCCAATGACATGTGGACATTTCTGTTACTGACGTAAACCCTTAAATAGAAAGATATGAAACCATATACTATGGGACTGTCTAGACTATTTTGACAGGAGCTGATAAACATGTTGATCCTAACAAGGGAAAGACATAGGGAGCTGGCATGTAGCTAGGTTAAAAACAAGCAACCAAACACTCACATTAAACCACAGGACAACAGAAAACACAGATTTCTGATCTGATTCGACGAGTGCCATTGGCTTAGCGCAACAACTCACTTACTTCAACCCGTTAGGACCAGCATGAACAATAACCTGTGTTTTACCAGGGTTAGCACTGTCAGTGCGCTGTGATTAACGTTTGGTTATTCTTGAATATAAGACAATACATTCATGGAACCGTCACTTAAGTTGGTACTGAAATACACGTAGAAATGTGGGTCACGTCTTGACTAAATCAACCTATATCCTGCACCAGGCAAACTAACCGCAAATATTGTATGTACAAAATGAAACGCTGTTTGTCTTTGTTATTGCATGCAGTACAAGATTTACGGGATACCTTGCCAGATACAATTAACACGTCTTTTTCGTATTTTCTTTTCACTGCAAGGCACTTGACACATTATGGTAAACAATTGTACAGTTGAACACAACATCAAATTATTGATTGTTAATCTACAATAGTTTTTGGGATTCCAGATTGAAATTTATGATAGCTTTTTTGATTATAGCTAACAATTTATGTTGGCTTGGAAAAACAAATACAATATTTTTAAACCATTTCTCAGTTCAAAATATTCATTTTTCAGTGCTTCCTTAAAGTGTGACAAGTGGCTAATGTAGATTCACGACAGTCAAAAACATTTTGAAAGTCAGACACATTATGTCCACGAGAGACACACACTTAAAGCGCGGGTACCAGTGGAGATAATGCAGCACTCGGTCATGCATCGCAACTCTTACAAAAACGTGTGAAATCTTTCATAGTGTCCTCCTAAGCATGTCTGAAACCGCTGGCAATCTGGCCAATCAAGAATATAAGCCACAAGGGCCCACTGTAGGTTCATCTAGTGAAAGATTCAGTGGTATCCATCCATTGCAGACAAAGGGAAGCAGAGGGGAGACTCTGTGATGGCCATCTTCACACAGGAGTATGTGGTGGTATTTTGAGTGATCTCCCATCACAAGGTACGTTTAGCGCAACAACAACAATGCACAGTGAACAAGTATTTATTTTCTTTTTACATGGAACGTGCTCCCAAGTAAGTCTGAAGTCCAAAACATGTTAGCGGGAGTTAGTTTTGATAAGCCGCAGTTCTAAAATCAGCTTGCCCCATTTTTTCACCGCCCTTTCGAGTTTGTACAAAATGGGTGATTGGTAGAGAAAGTTGGCATAAATAACAAAGAAGCCCACAATGCAGATGAGAAGAGCCGTACGGTAAAGATGTCATGGGCAGGGAGGGTGAAGCAGAACTGATGCAAGAAAATGCATTTTGTATCACAATAGAAAACAAAAGACCAATTTCTCATTTCTCTCTTGCGACTGAGCTTGTAAAATAGCAGTCAGGTTGTGCAACTTTGATAAAAGAAAGTGACGGATGACCCAGAACAATTGCTTAAAGCGATAAAAAACACCCCACTCTTGGGTAATACATATCAATAGAAAATGACTGTTGGTAGGATTTCTCCTTCTTAAAACACACCAAGTAAAAAAGGCAAAGTATTCGTTAAGACAATAGTATACAAAACAGATTTGGTCTCACAGAGCCATTAAATGGTATAATATGAGATAAAGGTGCCTAATGGGGACTTACTCCACGACTTACAGAAGTGGATAAAAAAGTGCATGCTTGCTTTACTCACTTTCACCGTCAGTGCAAAGCACTAGCCTGTTGGAAATACCGAAAGGTTTTTCAATCAATTAATCAGCACCTATTTCTGTATTTCATTTTTCCAATAGCCTTGAACAACAGAGCAGTAGTCTCAAAATCCTCTTCAACCTTAGATAGAAATAAAAAGAATACATGACAGAAAATAAAATAAAAATCCAGATTTTTGGTAGGCTTCGAGTGAGGGGGGCTTTCTCCAAGAGAACATTCACAATAGGGAGCAACTCTGTCCGTCAGTCCCCACACTCCATATATTCGTACACCAGCAGTGTGTGGAGAGAGAAGGGCTGAGCCACATGTTTACGTCTTATACTTTGGCACAGGGAGAGGCCTCATTTTAGTAACTATCTTTCCAATTTGGTTTGAAACAACATATTTGGTTGGGCATTTAACCGATCTTAAGAAATGTATTAAAAAAGAAAAAACTAACTAAAAGGCATGATTGTTTTTTCGCATCATAATTCCGATTTGTGTGTATGAATTTTCATATTATGAATACATCACAAATGAATGAATGTATGTTCTTATAAAAAAAAAGGGAAGACTCATTGGAAATAAAAGGAAGAATTATGCATTCTGCATCATTATTATTATAATTAATAAAATCATGATTATTATTATTACACTCAGAGCATACATTTCCTCTAAGGTGCTTTTCCTCATCCGCCGCGACGTACCTTTGGGAGTCAACAACACTTTCCTATGACTGATTGTACACAAACATAATACAAAAGATGTCTGTCGCCTTTTTAACACAAGGCATCAATCAGACACATGTCTTCCTCCCAATGGATTATCAACTTGTATTAAGGCCTTATTTCTCTCTGTACTAAAAGTTACAACCAGGTGCTACATTTAAATGTTGTGTCAGTCTGCTATGCAAATCGACATGAGCCAGTAGTAAAGAAGGTGCACATGCTGTGGTTTGTGTTCGTTAGAGAGTGGAGCGCTACGATGAACCGCTGCCGGATAAAAAGCCCCTCAGACGACCACAGCAACGTCTGCGGGGCAAATTCAAACTTGCCGCCTTTTAGCAGAGAGGCAAGAGCGTGCTGCCAATGTAACCACGGAAATAGTTTGGCAGCATATCTTCTAAAATAGGGAACTGGGCTATATCAAATCCCTATGGATAAAAAAGGCACACTTTTCTAAAACATGTTTATAATAAAATATGTGGCAATTTATAAGGTGTGCTGCTTGGGGTCCTACAGTCCTCCCAGATCTCCTGTTCCGTTCCCTACAGTCAATAAGCATTAAGAAGAAGAGTCTTTCTCTCAAGCCTTCCGCTACCCTCACAACCGTTCTCAACATAACTCGACCGGGAGAACGCTAGGAAACTCGTATCATATGTAGACATGAAAAGATCGTTCACATGTGTCTTGACAGTATGGTCGATTCATATGACGAATCGAAAGACATGCAAAAACCCCACGGCTACGAGAATGGCTCTAGCTTACCACTGCATGCTCACACTAGGGACTATATTTACATGGGAGCGCCTTCCCGGGAACGCCACCGCTAGTCCTCCGAACCCGACAGGGACTTCCTCACGCTGCGGGACGGCTGCCACACCTCGCTCTCGTCCGACTCGTCCTCGTCCTCCTCTTCGTCGTCCTCGTCTTCGTCGTCCACCTCGTCCCCCGTCGTCATGGCGGCGGCGGCGGCCTGCCCCCGGGTGGGCGTGGCCGGGTCCACCAGAGACTCCTCGTGGCCCTCGTCCGCCTTGCCCGCGGGCTCGCCGTGGTCCAGGAAGGGGTCCAGGCCGGTGTCCACGCGGCGGTGGACCTCGGCGAACCACTCCCTCACCTGGAGGGGGAGGAGGGGGAGGAGGGGGACGGGGACACACGTCAGCGGATAGGGAAGGGGCCCATCTACAAGAGGTTCATCTCAATGAATGTCTGTTAAAGGCGACATATTATGCCACCAGGTGTGAGTGGGATTAAATACGGCTTCTGACATCACAAGGGGGCGTGTCCACCTAGATGTGTGACAGATAGATCAGTCTACCAGCCTGCCCAGTGGACTGTAGCAAACGTTGCTCATCTATCCGGCTAATCACACTCACACATGGTGGTATGATATGTCACCTTTAAAGGGCCCATCTCGATGATTTTCATCTCAATAAATGTCTGTTAAGTCACAATCTATCGTTCTATGCTGAGGCCTGTGGCCCACTGAGGAAAGCTAGCGAGCTATTCAAGTTTTAGGGGAGAGTCTTTGTCAGGAGTGCTGAAGGGAGGGGTGGGATTCTTCAGATGGATACTTTGTAAATGTAGCTTACTCAGACTGGTTTCTCCAAAGTGCCTACCGTAGCTTTAAAAAGGTACAATGTGAAACATGTTTAAGTTTGAAATGTGCTGTCAAACACATTCTGTTATCTAGACGCTAACTTTAAGAATACATGGATCTACATTCATTGCTCCTGAGCAGCGTAGAAACGCTTACTCAGGGTTTGAAGAGAGTAGGGAGAGGGAGGGCTGAATAGCAAAGTGGTTTTTAATGGTGTGATGTTAACAATATAGCGTGTTGTTCTTGTGGTAGAGTTGGCTTAGGTTGATTCCTTCTAAATTAGATACATTTAAATAAAATACATAATTTGATAAGACTGCTGATTAAGGAGAAAGAGAAAAAACAAACGTGCATAAGTGGAAGCCTTTGGTACCTGTTCGTAGCTCATGTTGCTCTTGGACACCAGCTCGTCCAGGTCCAGCTCATTGAGGAAGCGGTGCCTCAGGTAGTACTCCTTCAAGATGTCCCGCCCACTTTTGAACTTCACCAGCGGCGGGGACCGGTCCAGCTCGGAGGCCGACCTCTTGGGCTGCTTCCTGGTGCGGGAGCGGCCCCAGCCGCGGTTCCGCACGCGCCTCTTCCGCCCGTTGTTCCCGCCCCCTGCCGCCGCCGCCTTTCCGCCCGCCACGCCCGCCACGCCCGCCACGCCGCAGCTCAGCCCGTCGCCGCCGCTGCCGCTCTGGTACTGGAAGAACCACTTGAGGTTCCCGTTCTTCCAGGAGTAGCGCGAGTCCCCGAACCAGTTGACGATGTAGGAGCGGGGCAGGCCGCTCTCCTCGGCCAGCCGGTCGTACTCCTCGCTGGCCGGCCACTGGGTGCGCACGAAGGCGCTCTTCAGGATGTGCAGCTGCTCCGGGGACTTCTTGGCCTTGTCCCGGCCGTCCTGCGACTGCTTCCCGCGGCCGCCCGGTGGCGTCTGGCTGCCCCTGCGGAACAAAGAGGAGGAGGAGGAGGACGGCGTGGGCGAGCTGGGTTGCTGCGGACTCGTCCTTGCGCCCCCTTCCCCGCCCTCCGCCTCCGTTCGCGTCGGGTCCGGGGAGCGGGAGGAGGAGCGGCGGGAGGACGCGGCGGCGGCCGGCGGGGTCTTGCGGCGCTCGGTGAACCAGGCGTCGATCTCGCGGCGCGTCAGCTTGGTCTCCGTGCGCAGCCGGCTCAGCTCCTCGTCGGCCGGCGTGCCGCTCTTCTCGAAGCTCTCCTCCAGCAGCACCAGCTGCTCCGGCGTCTTCTCCTTGAACTTCTGCAGCGTGAAGTCCGGGAAGGCGTTCCACGTCTTGGGTGTGCGGGGCTCCCGGGCCGGGGGCGTGCGTGGCGACGGGTGTGGCGACGTGGGCTCGTCGCTCGAGTCGATGATGATGGGGCCGCCGCCGGCACTACCGCCGCCGCTGCCGCCCCCTGCGACCCCCCCGGGGCGGCCGGCGCCGTCGTTGAACACGATGACGTGGCTGCTCTTGGAGTTGCGCTGGTTGTAGCGCGTGTCGCTGAACCACTTCTTGATCTCGCCCTTGGTGAGGTTGGTGAGCCGCATGAGCCGGGCGATCTCGGCGTCGCTGGCGAAGGTGTTCTTGGTGTAGCTGGTCTTCAGCTCCGCCAGCTGCTCCTTGGACTTCTTGGGCCGCATGCCGAAGGTGTCGCAGCTGAGCGCAGAGTTTTCCTGCAGCGATCAGGGAAACAAAAATGGCTGATCTGATGGATTTGCTGCCGTAACCAAGTTTGTCTGTCCATTCCATACATTGTATCGATACTAAAGCACGAGAAAGGACTTCCGGAGAGGGCAGAGTGACTGAGTTATGCGTCATTCTGATACAGAGAAGACGCTTGCAAACAGGGACAGCCAGCAGAGAACAAACGAGCACGGTGGATACAATACAAGAGGACTCCCCACCTGTGGTGAGAGGGATGGGGGCTGGATGGTGGTGGCCCTCTTGAGCTCACTGTTCCCTGGGCTGGGCTGACAGGAGAAGCCCTTGGCACTCTGAGCCTGGTTGGGCATGCCGGCCACGGTCAAGGTGATGGGGCTGGTCACTGGCATGTTGCCCCCTGGACCCACCTACATGGAGCCAACACTGACACTTTTACACCCTGTTTCCCTCCAGGGTAACAGAAGTAAAAAGGCTCCGAAATTTGAGTGAAATAAAAATGTATGGGATAATTTGATGCCTTGTAAGAAAGAGGAAGCGTGGGATGTAGGCCAAGCACCAAAATGACATCATCGCTTATAAGAAAGGTTGGTGAGAATAATAACTGTAGAGTGGAAAAGGCGGACATCTAGGACGTCAGCATGTTGATAAATGCAGGCACAGTGCGTTCATATGTTCACATATATATCAGCCGATCTAAAGGGCTGATTATGGCTCCACGTCGACCCAACGCAAGGACCCCGCTGACGCCTCAACGAAGTCGTGAACCTGTATTGGTTCTGCTTCGGGTTCTAGTGAGCGGTCCAATTTGCTTGGCCTCGACGCACGGTTACAATCTTTTGGGAGGCGCACGTCAGGCCCGTCAGGCGGTGGACGTAAGGGAGGGTCCGCAAGGGCGTAGTGGCTCCGTAAACCCCCCTTGCGTTGCGACGACGCGGAACCATAATCAGCCCTTAACTCATTGTGGATCAGACCACTGGCTGTGCCGGGCCCCACCTGGGTGAAGAGCAGGCCGTGCTGGCCCACGATCTGGCAGGTCTGCAGGATGGACTGCAGCCCATTGGCGGCAGCCGACAGGTGGTGGGCGGGGATGACCGTGATGGTCTGGGGCACCGTGTGCACCGTGCCGTTGAACTGCTTCCTCCGCGCCTCCTCCACCTCCTCTGGGGTCCAGCTGACGCCGTGCTTCAGCCGCTGGGCCGAGAACCACACCTGGGCGGGGGCGGGGGGGGGGGGGGGGGGGGGGGGGGGGGGGGGGGGGGGGGGTAGTGACGGTGGTGGTTTTAAAAATAGTTGAAACAACCACCAAGACCGTGGG
>JAOPJL010000008.1:19024443-19058858 GCA_027123545.1 Trisopterus esmarkii
CCCCCCCCCCCCCCCCCCCCCCCCCCCCCCCCCCCCCCCCCCCCCCCCCCCCCCCGGCCCCCCCCCCCCCCCCCGCCGCCCCGCCCGGGAACAGGTGAGCGAGGTAGTGCCGGTAGTAGGTTAAACTAGTGAAGCTAACCCCACATTGACCGTTGCGCTTGCTTTTAAACACATACCGGTACATTAACCAACTGCCTACCTACCCAGTGTTAAAGGTCCCACATTATACCGCCAGTCTACCAGCCTACCCAGTGGACTGTAGCAAATGTTGCTCATCTATCCAGCACACAACTGGGTGGACACGCCCACTTGTGATGTCAGAAGAGGCAGGCTTCCAAAACGGCTTCTGATGGCTAATAGCACTCACACCTGGTGGTATAATATGTCCCCTTTAAGGTTAGCAAATACACCTGTGTTTGTCCTGCTATGATAGCTCTGTGAAAAGGATCCACCGTCGACGTGTTATATTCACTCGTTTAGTCTACTTCCCGTGCCCTGGTACATAAAAGTGGCAGACCTATAACTAGCATTACCTGTATTTCCCCTATGATGAAGTATTGCAGAAAATGAAATAAATTCATGTTTGTATGAAACAAATCCACAACCTACAACGGGCCCACTACCTTAATCTGCTCCTCGGTGAACTGCGTCTGGGCGGCCAGGCTGGCGATCTCGGCCATGGACGGGTAGGGGAACTTCTTGTAGGTGTGGCCCAGCAGGGAGTTGTTGTCCATGGCCGCACTGTAGGAGGGGATGCTGCTGAGGGGGACCAGGAGCTGGGGCTGGACCACCGCTGCTGCAGCCGCCGCCGCTGAGCTCTGCTGGGCCTGGAGGGCAGACAGCACCTGAGCAGACACAACGGCCCACCAGGGGAGGACTGAGGTTAGCAGTGGCTCAAACTTACATAACAAATAATAATAATAATAAACTTGATTTGTATAGCACTTTTCGAAACAGGATTACAAAGTGGTTCACAGAACAGATTAAAACATAATTTAAAAAAATGACACACAAAACATTGTAAGAGAGTACAATAAGTACTAACAAAACCATCATAAAATAGAGAAAAAGGAAGAGAGCAATGTGTTAAAATAATACAACTACTGTAAGAAAGCTTTTGCATAAAACCAAGTTTTGACAAGAGACATAAAGATGATACCAATTTAGCTTGTCTGAGATTCTCAGGCAGGGAGCCCCACAACTGAGGGGCCCGTACAGCAAGTCGTTTTGGTGGTCTTTTGGTGACAAGGCGTGATTTGGGAACAACCAGGAGACCCCTACCCAAGGATCTCAGACTCATAGGCAGGACTAACAGGAAAATATAACTTGGAAACTGAAATATTAAATATAACTTGCAGCCAGACCACGCAGAGCAGATCAGTAAAATCTTAAAATCAACTCTTCAAACTACAGGCAACCAGTGAAGAGAGGCAAAGACGGGAGCAATATGGTCTCATCTCCTAGAAGTAGTTAAAAGCAGTTTGTACCAGCTGGAGGCGGGATGTGGCTTTCTGACTCAGCCCAGAGTATAAGGGAGTTACAATAACAACAACAATCTAAACGTGAGTAAATAAAAGATAACCTTTTCAAGGTCTGAACAAAATACAAAGGACCTTATTTTAGCGATGTTCCTCAACTGGAAAAAACACGATTGAACAATACTTGTCATTTGGCCATTAAAAGAGAGATTAGGGTCAAAAATCACCCACAGATTACTGGCAGCAGATTTAACATTGGCGGACAGGCCACCATTAGACTGCGTGGAGCTGATAGCATTAGGGGGGCCAAATAGAAGAATCTCGGGTTTTGGCTTCATTAAGCTGGAGAAAGTTCTGAGACATCCAGCACTTTATGTCAGCAAGGCACGACATGACACGGATCAAATTACCTGTCTCACCAGGCTAAAGTGGGACTTGGAGCTGGGTGTCGTCCGCATAACATTGAAACTGGACATTGTGTTCATGAATGATATCCCAAAGGAAGCATGCAAATTGAAAAGAGCAAGGGACTTAAGATCGACCCCTGAGGAACACCACATGAGAGGGGGGCCCGAGAGGAAGACGCTTTACCAATAGCAACAGAAAAACTTCTATCTATAAATATATACACAAACATATATTATTCCAGTGGACAACAATTGTTTGACGGTCAAGATCAATTAATGCCTGATGATTTTTTCAAATTAAACTATGCGTTTATGGTAGGGAAATGTTGATTTCAATGTTCAAGTTCGCTTCCTAAACGTACAATGCTTATCTGAAACTAGTAGTGGGAGCAGCACTGTTACTATTCAAACTTCATTTAAAGCATTTGACAGATCACACTAAAGAAATTAGTCCTATGCTTACAATTAATGCTTATTTATGCAATTATGCAAATAAACAATATTATGCTTATCTCCATATCCAAATCCACACATATGACAATTTCTAGAGTAATTCTTTTTTAATATATGTGAATATTGATTTTAATATATTAATAAGAATAGTTGATAATACATATTTATAATATATGGTAGTAAGTCATTCCTAATAAATAGCAACAGTTGCATGTTGCAGTGGCACTGACTTGAAGGGATAATTTGTCAGTACATTTAACCACATTTCCAATTGTAATACATAAAACCAATGAAAAAATACATGTGCTGGCAATAAAAAATAAACTACAGAGTAAATCAAACCAGGCAGCTTGACAGTTAGAAAATGGACTGTGTGCACCGTTTAGTAACATTCCTTGATAAACTGATTTTAATTGTGAACTAATGTACTTGAATAATCGTTTCACAGCAACACATTGTGAAACATGCTCGCTTAGCATTCAGCCTGTGCACTTCTGGCAGTTTGTCTGACTTATTAACAAACGTGAGTGTTTGAATGTGTGTTTGAATGTGGACAGATCATTGTGTGTGAATGGTAAATGATCAATGTGTGTGAATGTGAACTGATCAATGTGTGTGAATGCGAACAGATCAATGTGGGTGAATGTGAACAGATCAATGTGTGTGAATGGTAAATGATCAATGTGTGTGAATGTGAACAGATCGATGTGTGTGTATGGTAAATGATCAATGTGTGTGAATGGTAGATGATCAATGTGTGTGAATGGAAACAGATCAATGTGTGTGAATGGAAACAGATCAATGTGTGTGAATGGCAACAGATCAATGTGTGTGTGAAGGTTAACAGATCAATGTGTGTGTGAAGGTTAACAGATCAATGTGTGTGTGAAGGTTAACATATCAATGTGTGTGTGAAGGTTAACAGATCAATGTGTGTGAATGGTAACTGATCAATGTGTGTGAACAGTAACAGATCAATGTGTGTGAACGTTAACAGATCAATGTGTGTGAATGGTAACAGATCAATGTGTGTGAACGTTAACAGATCAATGTGTGTGAATGGTAACAGATCAATGTGTGTGAATGGTGAACTCCTCACCTGAGCCAGGCCTGCGGGCAGCACTGAGGAGCTGAGCACTGACGACTTCTTCCTCTGCTGCTCCGAGGGGGGCATGTTAACCAGCAGGCTGCCTCCCCCAAACCTCATGGAGTCCTGGAGGAGCATCTCCACGGGGGTCATCGGCCCCAGCGGGGCCTCAATGGGCTGCTCCTGCTCCCCTCCTCCTTCCTCTCCCTCTCCTCCTCCTCCACCTCCCAACCCTGTCCCGAACACGTCGGCGACCTCCTCCCTGGACTTGAGGGACACGGCGATGCGTTTGGGCTCCGCCTTGCTCTTCATCCTCATGATGGGAGTCTTGCTGAGGGAGATGGCGGCGACGGCGGCGGCAGCCGCCTGGTCCTCCACTATTTCCTGCTCCTCCTCCTCCTTCTCCTGCCCCTCTTCCCTCAGGGGGGCCTGGGCTTCCACCCCAGGAACAGCATCACAAGGCTGCTGTTGGGACAACGTGGCCGTCTCTCCGTCCCCACACAGAATCCCCTCTGGAGAGGGTTCTGCTAGGCTTGGTTTCAGCGAGGAGAGGGGCTCTCTGCGGCCTTCCACAGGGGGGAATGCGGGCTCATCTGCAACAAGTGTTTTGTTTAGATTTTTTGCAACAGAATTTACTAAGGCTTAACTAATGAACCGAAACCTTACTTTCGAAAACCGGGATGTTCTACTAAATGCAATACTCGATTTTGTATGATCATCCTTGGGGACTCTCTGTTCCAGCATAATTTATTTGAGTGTAGCTGTTGCACATTCAATTCAACAAATTGAATAAATATAAATGTTAAACTATAGCTCTCAATTATGTACATATGTGAAAACATTTCTAAGAAAATGCCACAGTGAATTGAGAAAATGTATAGAATTAAATTATACAGAAACTATAGTCTGTCTGAGAGAGTGGAATGGGTGTAGATGGAATTCAGCCTTCTCAATAGCTATTTCAGGCAACATGTCTGCAATCTCACCTGTGTCAGGTGGTGTGGGTGCAACCACAACGGTCTCTCTCATCTCCTCTGGCGCTGCTGCTGCTGCTGCTGCTGCTGCTATCTCCTCATCGTCCTCTAAGCTCTTCTTCCGCCCCGCCTCCTCCTCCTGGACCACTTCCTCCCCCATCACCTTCTTTCTCTCCTCCTCCTCTTCCTCCACCTGCTCCACCACGTTGGACGGCAGCACCATGCAGGGCGTGGTCGACTTCCGGCGGCTGGACATGGTGGCGCCGAACCCCAGAGGTTTGGGTAACGGTTTGAACCGTGGGATGAGCGGGATCCTCAGGTGAACGGGCAGTGGTCTGGAGGGACTCGAACAACACGGCTGTCCCGTGCTCGAGTCCCCAATGTGTGGAGGTCTATTGAGGGGGAGAAACAGTTGAAATGTCCGCACTACAACGATGAACTGAGGGATCATTGATGTGGAGAACAGAAAAGGGTTTGTGTATATACTTGATTGAAGAAAATGAGACCACCACGGTCAAGTAGATGCTATCGTATTTACAACATCATTCTTATATTTTGCCTGATTCCATACTGGGTTCAAGTCCTTGCAACATATGAGGACAGACAAGAAGAAACAGCAGCTAAAATAAGTATTTTTAATTATCGAGTAATCTTCACTCAATTCTGTGTAGTCAGAGGTCTGTAATCTTCCTAAATAGCCAAATAATAAACAAATGTACCTAAGGAAACAATGGTTTGCTAAGTATAGCCATTTTGATTGAATTTTTATATAAATGGTCAACATAGGCTATGTAAAAACAACAACAAATTAAATTACTGTTATAAGCTATTGGCATTATCCATGTGGTGTCAAGGGAAATGAGCTGCAGGCAAGAGTAATAACACAATAGATTATATAACATAATTATGTACAATTTGGTTGCTAGACCTCCTGATTTTAAAAACAGGATGTAGGCAGACCAGTGAAGAAATCTCAATACAGCTTTTTTTAAGATAATTTTTTGGCAGGTGGGCTACAACTTTTTTTCAAATTGGCATTCTAAAAATGCTCGTACAATGATTCAGAATAATGAAGAGCATGGTTGGATTAATTCCCGCTAATTAATGTTTGCAGATGAATATAATGGGATATCTAGCTTTTAATAGCATCTAGCCTGCATGTATGGTGGGCTAAACTAGCCAGTTAGCTGGGCCACTCATTATTGATTATGTCTGGTGGTAAACTTACTGTAACAACTAAATGTGCAGTACTGCCACCAGGCTATTGTGAAGAAAAGTAGTTTCTGAGTCAGGGCAAAAGAGGTTTCGGGTTCTCTTTGTTCGTATCGCTTAGTCCTTCCTACCCTGGTTGAATCGTTCAAGCCTAACCCGGCCGGGACTGCAGTATTTCGGCTTGCGGGTCTCCCAAAAACAGCGGAGGCAGACAGACGGACCGACGAGACTCCGTCTATCGCTTCTGTCTGCAGATGCTGAAAACATGAACCATCTCTCGCTCTGCTCACACTTCGCCTTCCCAAACGCCGCTTTAAAGTTATTTGAACATTCCCATCACCACGATAGTTTCGCCATGTCCGCGGATTTTGTGGCGGTTTGCTGACCCAATTCAGTTATTTTATAATGGCAGAATTTCTTTAATGATCAAACGGCGTCATTATTCAATGTGATACGTCCTGACGTCATTCCTGGGCGACTGGCTGTGCGTTTTGGCGTTTTCAAACTTGTCGAAATTAAATGTACAGGGGTTTAAAACCCCTTCAATATTAAACCTTAGTAAGTATTATATACACACGCATACGAAACACACACGCCCACCCATGTGCTCTACTCTGAATACATGGACGACGCTGGAACTATCTGTCCGTAAACTGAACCTTTGCTGCCAAAATGTCCTCACATGACCCGTCATTTCAGACCGCTCAGGAGGCTCCAGAGGCTACTTGAGGACACCATTAGACATGTACCATGACTGGCAATGCTCCGATGCTTTATACTGTGCGGGGTGGTTTTGTATCACGCTAAAACAAATCCTTATTTTTAAATCTATATTGAAAATATTGCATCTCTTTATGTCCGCAAGTGCAACGATGTTTGAATACATACTGGTTTTATTCGCAGCAATCATGCGTCAAAGGTGTGTCGTTTTATTTTATTGTGCAATGTCGTTTTTTTGGTAACCCTTCACATTTTACACAATTGCACTTTGGATTAATGCTACTCTGATAAAGTCATTCAGTACACACATGCTTAGCCGTTTTAAATTAATCTAGACACTCTTGGATACCACTGGAGACCAGATGCAGTGGCTGATGTTGTGACACTAAACGGGAAGATCTTTAAACATGCACACATGGCATTCCATTTCTGAAACATGTTTTTTATTTTTTCTTCAGCACACAAAAGACATACAAAACAAGAATTAGGGGGATATCTTCATTAAATATACATAAAAACTATAGTTTTTAGAATAAAAAAAAACTATTTGTAGTCCTATAAAAATAGAGTTGTATTTCTTATTCTATCCAACTAAATAGGGAAGAATACAACTATAAAGGGAAACACACTAATCAGTCATGGGAGACACAATTAACTAATCCAGGTCCACATGTTTAAAAAGATGGTAAAATTGTTGTCGTTAAGTCATCAATCTCTTGTTCCATCTCCTACAGACAAAACAAAAAGCAGATTGTGTGTTTAAGTATTTCAAACAACATGGCATGCTTATATAAGGATTAAACAAACCAAAAAGCCACCTCACTATACATGCAAGGCTTTTTAAAGTTTCTCTGCATTCAGTATTTTGTGCCATCATTCTTTCATTGACCATCATTCTTGTCATAATGCCATCATGTTCATCATGTTCTCCTGGTAATGAATGAACTCACCTTCAACAGCGTGGCCTTGTTGTACTCCTGTCGGTGTCTGTAGATGCTCTGGCAGAGCAGGGCGTAGAGCTTCTCCAGCTGCTGGACCTCGTAGCTCTCCGTCCTCGTCACAATCTTCTCCAGCAGGTCCTGGTTGAGAGGAGCGAACGAGAGCAAAGCAACAAATAAGCAGAAGGTCCATGTTTTTATTTTCAAAGATAAATAGTTTTTGCTTTATTATAGAGAGAGATAGAGAGGAAGGTATGGGAGCTAGTGGGGAGGACATGCAGCAAATATGGGCCTAAATGGTACGCCCTCTCCCCAGTGAACCACCGGGCGCCCCAAAAGGTCCGTGTTTAACAGAGACTTCTTTTGTTAGAACGTCGATAAAGAGTATGTGTGTGGGCCTCGATATGGACCCTGTGGTATACCTTGAGCTTATTTCTGTCCACCTCCAGCGGAGGAGTCTTCTGGACCAGAACCTGCACAGCTGCTTCCGCATCGACCATCTGCTGCTGCTGCAGCACGGCCGTCTTCAGCCCCCTCGTCACGCGTCTCACACTCGACTCTGAGAGGAAATGCAAAGCCGTTGATGCATCTGTCGGGTGTTAATAATTCACATATTGCACAAATTGAACATGAAAAAAAATCAACCAAACATTATTTGTTGTATATCTCCTGAGCGATTAGTAGCAAACAGACCTGCATGTGAATCCTCGTCCATTTTCCCCGTTGTGCCGTTGTGGGTAAGCTGGCTAGGAGGTACGCAGCTGTCCGAGCCCGCCGGGCCGCTCCCCTCACAGACCTCTACATCCATGGGGTCTGCTGGTTCGGTCTCCTTGGATGGAGCTATGTCTCCCTCTTTTTCACAGGTCACAAGATCACTCTGCTCCTCCGCTGACGCTTCTTTGAGTTCCACATTCTGGCCACCATTTTCGCTACTTTGTCCGCCAGCGTGCTGTTTGACGCTTTCGTCCATCACCCCCGTGTTGGTTGGTGTCTGAGGGCTGTTATTGGGCTTCGGGCTTGCGTTCTGCTGCCCAGCCTCTGTTGGGACTCCCCCACGCCTGTCCTCTGGTTCCTCCTGGGCGCACTGGTCCACCTCTCGCTCTCCTGCCGACCCCTCGTCGCTCTCCGTCCCTCCAGCCTCTTCCTCCTCCTCCTCCTCCTCCTCCTCCTTGGGGGTATGAGGTGAGCACGTCGACTTCTTCTTGGAGATCATGCCTTTGCTCCAGCGGCTCTGGCGACGTTTCTTCTTCTGGGCTGAAAGGGAGCAGGAGGGAGAAGATATCTCAACTCTTGGTGTGTTCCTTAATCCGTTACGACTGATCTATCCAAGCCGTCATACTTCTAGCTGGTTTGGGTGAACTTACCCGTGTTCTTGGGCGTCGTTATGACAAAGGAATTGGATGAAGAGGTGGTGCACGTGGGTTGGACAGGCGCCTGAGCAGGGGCTACATCTCTGGTTTTGGCCTCCACAGCAGAGGCTTTGGGCTGCTTGGGAAGCACATGGTAGAAGGACGGCGCAGAACGAGACGTGGACAAATCTGCTGACAGGAATAGATACAGAGAGCTGGCTTAAGTGTTCCTTAGTCAAGACAAAGGCAAAGACTTTGGTTGATTAGGAATCCAAAAAGGTAGGTAGGCAAGAATTATGAGCTTTTATTTGAGTGTTGTTTGTTAGAAATGGCCTTGTCATCCTTCAGCTATTTGTGAGGGGAATGCGCTTTGAGAAGTCTGTTCGGAATTGACAGCGCCGGCCTCTGAATTACAATTGTTCTGCCACTCTAAAATTGAGAGTGGCAGAAAAAGGTAAATAGGGAGGGCGCAGAGAGGGATTAGTTTCTACACTAAATAACTTGATAATGTTTCTTTGTTTGTCATTCACCTCTTTTACTGCGAGACTCCTTGATCTCCTCACAGATCTTTTCAAAGTCTTCGTCCAACTCGTGTTTGATGATGGCATGGACAGTGTCCTTCAGAGCGCAAGCCCTGTGACGGATCTGACGGTCTACACACACACACACACACACACACACACACACACACACACACACACACACACACTGAGGACATTGTCTTCGTACAGTATTTATATGTAAATAAATGTATGGTATTCATGTATAGTAGTTACCGGAAGGGTCTCTGTCAGGGTTGTACTCCAGGCAATTCTTCCAAATGAGGTCGACATCATAGAGAAACTCCCTGACTGTACCATACTGGTGGCGGTCAATCTTTGAGAGAATTGTCGCCAGGTCCATAGGCTCCTTGATGACCTCAGCATAGTCTTCCACCTGCAACACCACCACAAATGGAACGGTTTCTAGATTTTAAACACAATAAGCGCCATCACTGACTATTTACTATCTTATACTACATATCACAAGTTATAAACTATAGCACAATGATATGTTGTTTAACTAGGCTAAATGTGCTGCAGGTTAGAAAGTGATAGAATCTTTATTTTGTAAGAAATGCTGTAGGCAACAGTCTGTGCTTAATGATTTGTGAGTGAAATGCTCACGAATCAATGGTTTGTGAGCCAGCACCTGGCTCATTTCTGACCAATCAGGGCATCTCTTCTGATATGTTTGCCGTCAATCACATGCATGCACGAATGATGAAAGAATGCAACACTGCTGAATGGTGGTCAATGGCAGGGAGTTATTGGTTATTTTCAAATTCTTGCCCTTTTCTGCCTTCTGTCTTTTCAAATCAGTCAGTTTAATTTTCTCGAAATCTTCCATCCAGCACACATTTAGGTAGACACGCTTACTTGTGCTGTCAGAAGAGGCCGATTTTCAAAATGGCTGGTAACAGCTAATCAAACTCACCTGGTGGTATAATGTCACCTTAAAGCAGACAATGATTTGTTGGTGGAGAGAATATGCCTACCTCCTCTAGATCCACAGGTTTTGTGAAAGCCTTAAACCGTTTGTCCAGGGAAAGGCGGTTGGTGACATCACGCAGGAAGAGGCGGAGCTCCCTCCACGTGGCCTCCTCCTGCTCCTCCAATCGCTGGGTCTCTTCCTTGGTCAGCTGACGAGGGGCAGAAGGCGGGGCCACAGGAAGCACCTCAAGAGACTGGAGCACTGAGCAGGAGGGAAAAGAGATGTTCACACTTGGGTCACAAGTCAGAGTCCATTAACTAGCCCTTGATGGAGGTCTGAGTCAAGTAGCAGCTGTCCAGAACCATTCAATCCAAACAGAATCCAAGGGAGCCCTAGCAGCTGGTCTTGACAGCATGGGTAAAATGGTACCAGCAATTGTATCATCATATTTAACAAAACAAATTAATCATGCTTGTCATCACTTGTTCCTGTTCACGTTCAACCAAAAATACAGTAACATTGATGACCCATGGAAAATAACATTCCAGCACTGACATAAAAAGTTAAGGTCTTCTCAATGACAACTGACAACATCCATCAACTTTCCATTCTATGCAAGTCCATTATGCAAGAGCAGACCCAAGAGGAAATATATTAGCTCTAATAAGCAATTTATAGCTCAGTCTGCAAAACACTACAGCATCGGTGACATTTTTTTTGACATATTTTTTCTCGATTCATAAATATGTATACAAAATCGCAAATGACGTTTCTTACCAGCCTTTTTCTTGGACGCTGGGGCCTTGGCTGCCTGGTTGAGGATCAAATCCTCAAAGAAGTTCTTCCTCTCTCTGCTACTGGGCACCGGGACGGGAAACACCTCCCCGTACTCCATACAAAACAACTCCTTCAGCTGGAAAGACAGGAGAGGAGCAACGTAAGCACTGTAAAGGTAATCACTCTTGCATCACTGCAGCATTCTGGCAAGCCACCCAAGTAACCTTCAAAATAAAAGCGGTAGTAGAAACATAATGTGGGGACGATGTACAATGGGTTTGTCTGTGTTTTTGCGGTACAGCATGGCTTACAGCTGGAGGGTTATTACTCTGAAATTATCCATTAGTTGAAAGAGCCTTGTGCAGCACTGTTTGCTGGGGGTCTCTGAGTGTACCTCTGGACTGAGTAGGTGGTAAGGCAGGTTACAGGTGGCCAGCAGCAGTATTGGGGAGAAGGAAGGGATGGAGCGCAGCAGGCTGAGGAAGGTGGCCCTCAGAGCCGGCCCCACAGCCTCCCACCATTGTCCGATGTGGGGGATGTACAGGATACTGGGAGAGGTCCGCTTCGCCTCCAGAAACATCTACATGAAAAACATTTTGTTCCACAAGGTGAACGGCTTTTAAAAGTATGGTTGGATTTGGATTAGGTCTTTAAAAGTCTGAAATGGCAGGTAGGGTAGTTAATGGACCCTACAAACATGGTAATAATGTTCCTAGAAATGCATTTCTGCTGCTAAAAACGTTTATCATGTCAGATACAACATACTGTAGCCTAAGAAAAGATCCAAACAACAAAGACCTAATGTGAAGAAGCCACGGTTTCATAGCCCAGTAGACCTCTTCTTGAAATACCATTGATTTGAATTACTCTTTCCATACAGAAGAACTAAACCTGTGTGTGTGTGTGTGTGTGTGTGTAACCTTCCTTCAGTGCGGTAGTTTTGGGCTTTAGTGCCTGTTCATTCCACTATGCCTAACCAAACCCCGGTTGTACCTGAGCACACGTCTCCTCTGGTGCCGCAGCGCTGGCTCCGAACAGGACAGCCACGTCCAGGGTGTAGACGGTGAACTTCTCCAGGGCGTGGAGCGCAGCAGGAGCCAGGTGGGAGCTCTGGCCGGAGCCGGGCCGGCCCTCCAGCAGCAGCCTGGGCCGGTAGGAGGTGGGCTGGCTCAGTGCCGTGCTGGAGGGGGGGGGGCGGGAGGACAAGGTGGATGAGGGATTCTTTTAACTCAGGAGTGGGGAGGAAGGTTCGATCCAACTCAACAACAACAAACCAAGAACGGAGACATTTTTCCGCTTAATTTACAAAACGGGGCAGGACAAAAGCGTATCTTTCGGGCAGGAACAAGTAGCAACTAGAGGTCTTCGCGGTCGACCCGAACCCCAGGATCCAACACCCAACTCGGGACCTCTACGGTGAAGGGTCCAAGTTGTGTTATGGTCAATTGGGTCCAGGTCAGGTCCAGTTTTAACACCGCAGGTCCCGGGTCTGTTCATCATTTTGTGTAATGCCTGAGTGGAGCCGAGAAGACCCGTGATCAGCACTGATCATGAGAGAACCGCTTAAAGGGGCCGGGTGTCCTGGGTATGATCAGGGAGACCATGAAGATCAGATCACAAGCGTGGGAAAAAAGATAAGACCACAGGAGCGCATATTAAGGGGAAAAGCACCATCGACTTGAGGTAGAGCGGAGGAAACCTACATTACCTTCTCGGCAAAGGGAAAAATAAGCTCAAAGAAAATGAATATAAAAGGGGTCTAGCGGCAACTCTACTGTATGGGCCGCCGCTAGGTGTTAGGTGCATTACGTGTGGCTGACGGTTACGGGTTGACTCATTGCATCTTTAAAAGTGTCCCTGTAGCCTATTCATGGTCCGGCTTTCTGATATTTCGATCCCCTTTTTACAAGGCTATCATAAGTTGATGCTGACAAGAGAAATGTTTTTATCAGTAGAACTTTTTTTTGTAGCCATTTTAAGTTGTGGGTTTGCCAGGTCCATTTATTTATTTATTTATTTTCTTCAAGTAATCGGATGCAATTGGATCTCGGAACGCATTTCCTGGGTCAATCATGTTTTCGGATGAAGACTGGTTACCCAACCTGATCTTCTGTAGAGACGACCACAACGTACCGGGTGAAGTCCAGGCGTTCCGGCACAGCGGGGGTCTTGGGTTGTGGCCGAGAGGGGCGAGGGGACAGGCCCTCTTCATCCTCACTGAGCACCACACCATCGTCTTCAGGCACACCATGGGGGACATCTGAACACAAACACTTAACACGTTATTCACTTCCAACTCTACGGTGTTCTGTAGTGTGCTCCACCACCGGAATCCAGGCGTTCCATTGGTCAACAGGCCGGTGTCGTGCATACGATTAAAGGGATGATTATGGTTCCACGTTCACGCAACGCAATGACCATGCTGGCGCTTCGACGCAGTCGTGAATATGTTTTGGTTCACGTCAGGCCCTTGTGGTGGACGCAAGGAGGGTCCGCAAGGAGGTAGCAGGTCCGTAACCCCCTTGCGTTGCGTAACGTGGTACCACAATCAGCCCTTAACATCTCGAAACGGACACGATGAAACAGACGGTATTCAGAAGTATCAGGTATCAGAGTCAGGTCTGCATGGGTCAGTAAATGTAACAGTATATCAGTGTCATGGACCCTTGTCTCATCGTAGGAAAAGCACATTTGCGGCACATACGTCATTATGGGTCTGCTGATTGTATGCCCCAAGGCACTGGTAATAGACTGAGACCTCTGTGCAAGTGTCCATACGGATACCAATCTGAGAGATAAAACGAAGGGGCCTCCGTAATCTAACCCCCACTCCCTTCTACAGTGATGAAGGCAATGGGCCAGCGAAAAGAACAAGAACCTGTGAGTCCTCTTTTCTTGAGCCCCAGCTCGACGTGAGGGAAGACCCGGGCCAGAGTGTCCAGGAGGCTGTGCAGGGAGGCGCCGAGCAGGGGGACCAGGGCCGGGATCAGAGCCCTGGCTGGCGTCACCACCGCCCTACAGGCAAAACGCTCAGTCAGTTTGCACACTTTGAGCCAGGCAGACGCCAATACTGATCTGGGACAAGTTAGCTCTCGGGGCGAGGGTACCTCTGGGCAGCGGGCACCATCTTGGTCATGGCGGACAGGAAGTCCCTGCTGCCGATGGCGATGGAGTCGACGTCTAGGACCAGCTTCTGGCACGAGGAGTAGATCTGGGGGTAGCGGCGCCGCAGGGCACACAGCGCGGCCTCGGAGCACACCGCCTTGATGTCAGCCCCGCAGTAACCTAGGAGACAAGGCTCACGTCAGACCAAAGACTCAATTCAAACAGTTGATTTTGAACCCGGTGTGAGAAGCACCCAATGTGTCAATCTTCTCACTCAACAGGTTTTTCTCCACACCGTCACAATGCTCACCTCACTTCATTGACAGAGAAACACACAACAAAAAAGAAATTGCAGGGAAAAACAACCACTGCTGAATATTTCAAGGAAGCGAGAAGAAATTCATTGAAGTGGGTTTTTGCGACGCATAATGCCAATCATTTGACAGGCATTGCAACAGCTATGGTTAACATTAACCTGTGGCTTTACTCTTGAGTCGTCACTTGGCAGGCATTGCCCAATTGAAAGGCCGACGTCATGCCATCCTTGTTATGTGTATATAAGGATAAATAAAGTATGCATACCAACACATTTGTCAGCCAGTTCCTCCAGGAAGGCATCGCAGGGCGGAGGAGACCACTGTTTGGTGTGGATCTTCAGAATGTCCTTCCTGGCCTGAAATTAAAACATTGCCATTAGAAATCATTGACAAGAGCAAAACGCAGTGTGCCTGTTTGCGTGTGTAAGATTTTTATGAACAGCTTAAGCCAGTCTGCTTTCGATTTGCATAACATTATGACGGCATGGTAACAATGATCAACGCAGATTTCTTTGCAAGGGAAGTTCTGGGTCGGACTCTGTTTCTTTATTAGCCCTGCATTATGACACTACCTCATAGTCGTGTTATTGTGTTATTGCTCGCTACAGTCGCTAGCATGATTCACATGTCGACACATTTTGACGTGTTGATGTATGTTCTGGCATTGGAGGGTACGATCAGTGGAGGAGGGCTGGGACTGGACTCCTACCACTCTGTCCGGGAGGCCAAAGAGGTACTCCCGGTCGAAGCGTCCGGGTCTCCTGAGGGCGGGGTCGATGGAGTCCAGTCTGTTAGTGGCTCCAATCACCACCACCTCCCCCCGGCTGTCCAGCCCGTCCATCAGAGCTAGGAGAGTGGACACTATGGAGCTTTTGGGGAAGAAAAACATCACTCAATTCAGAGGGTATGAGAGGACAGATGGTCGTGTTTCTTTAATGTCTCACATTCCCATTAGAGGGACATTTAACTGTATGATGCTTCTGGGATCATTTTCACATCTACCCAGGCTTTTGCGTCTGCACTAGACAGTTTTGTGGTTGCGTGCCTCAACATTTCGATATTTGATACCAGTGTGAGCTAAAGCTTAATTTCCTTAAATCGATCTGCAAGCATGTTAACTATCAGGAGAGTCAATTTACTTTATTCTATACCTGTATCAACAGTAACATAATACGAACAGCTGCTCACCTGTGGATCTGGTCTTGGCGACTGGACCGGACCGGGGCCAAGCCATCAATCTCGTCAAAGAAGATGATGGCTGGACGCATCTGGTACGCCTGTGGACCAATTCCATGGGACACTGATTATCTTAATGACCTTCTCCAAATCAGCTTCTGTTTAAAGAATTGGCCTAAAAAATGCAAATGGCTGGCTATGTATATTTTTGTGACAGACACTAGTTGTATAGCATTTCAGACGGACATACATAAAAAGACATTGGTGTAATTTGATGCATTCATAATCATGCATTCTTACTTTACTGTGGCTGGTGATGTAACGCATGAGCCCACCTGGTCAAAGAGGAGTCGCAGCTGCCTCTCGGACTCCCCCACCCACTTGCTGAGGCAGTCGGCCCCCTTCCTCATGAAGAAAGCCACCTTCTTATCCCCCTGGCTGCACTCATTGGCCAGAGCTCTGGCCACCAGGGTCTTCCCCGTGCCGGGGGGGCCATAGAACAGACAGCCCCTGTTCACACCAGGACAAACAGCTCAGTCCTCTGGATGGGCTGTCTTCTCACACATGTTTTGTGGTCGGTACTGGCAACACTGACGTCTGGTTTCAATACAACTGCCTTTCAAAAAGGTGTCCACACCATGCCTTTAAAATTGTCCGGTACAAACTGTTTTTATGACAAACTGTTTTGGATGGCGGTTTGACATTTTAATATCAAGCTGTTGTAAGCTGTTGAAAGTCTGCTAGATAATTTAATATAAGATAGACAGAGGATATCCTTCATCTAGTAAAAAAAAATTAAAAATTCACACACAAACTACCTGGGTGGTTGTATCTTGAACTTTTCAAAGACCTCAGGGTAGAGAAGAGGAAAGACCACCATCTCCTTCAGGGATGAGATGTGTCTACCCAGCCCCCCAATGCTGTCAAAACACACCTGGAACACAAAGACACGGTCAAAAACTTCTCTTCAGCACGTCGTTCTCCAAAAACGTTCTCCTTCCAAAGCAGCTTTCTAAGAACCTCTTTGGTGTCCCAAACATTGATTTCAGAAAAGCGCTTCTAATGCTTATTAGAAACATTACATTCTGCACACAAAATACAAATTCAAAACGGTTCGCGATAGTGTGAACGGTTTCACATTCCAGAAGACCTTGGTCCCGTTCAGTCTCAATCTCTGAATCTGAGCATGTTCCATGCTCAGATCAGACTCCAGCTGATGTTCAATGCAGAGGTTCTCCATAAAGGTCCTACCGTCTTGTCTATCTGCATGGGGTCCACGTCGGCCAGACTGGCCCCGATCTTCATTCGGTCCTTGTGGATACCCAGTAGGTCTTCCTTCACTAGGTTCATGGGTAGACATCTAAATCAAAAAAAAGGACATGTTTTTTTTTTTAATTAATTCTCTAATTTGAAGGGAGTAAGGCTTTGGATACTCGTTTTCTGAACAAGTACATTCTCAAAAACACTAATATTTAGGTTTACATGAATGAGGTAATCAAATCTATCCATGACAGTATGGAGACCACAGACAGTGTTGTGGCTAAAGTGTGCAGGTCGCTAGCCTACTCTGAACAGTGGTGCTGAGCCCGCTCACCTGTTGACCGGCTTGCTCCTGGTTTTACTCCTCCTTCTCTGAAAGGTCTCCTCATCAGAGGAGGAAGAGTCACTGCTCAGGGTGGAGTCACTGCTGTGGATGGCATGCCTCCTTCTGATAATGAAAAGAAAAACATGCTGCAATGTCTGCCTGTGGATCCATTACTACATGTACCCTCTGGGGGTTGCACCCAAACCACACATAAAAGGGATTTTCAAGGGAGAAGACAGACTGCTTAATATTAAAAAGCCGTCTGTATATTTCAAAGGCAAAAGCTTGAAAGAAACTTCATTCTTTGAACTAAAGTTCAATGATTATTTTCTAAATAGCGCTGTCAATATCTATAAATAGGAATAGAAATTTTATGTATGCAGCTGTGAAGATTTGGCCAATTAATTAGGAATTCAAATCGACCTTCTGTTGTTGATCAAATGTTGATATTAGCATTGCATTTAAACTATGTGGTAGGTTCTGCAAGAATCCAACAGCCTTTATGAAACAGTGACCATAGGACACCGCCAGGAGAGGCCGTGTGAACAGCACAAGGTTTATTTAAATGAACTGATTGTATGATTAACACATCCCCAAGGCGTGGCAAAAATTGGAACAAACAGTGCTACCCTGAGACACAAACAGAAGGAAAGAGGAAAGGGACTGAAATAAAGAACAGAAGCTGTCTTACCTTTCAGAACTACTCCTAAGGATACAGCAGAAAGAAAGAGAAAACCAGACGTAGAAATGAAAAGTACGTACATGCATTGATGCAAGCTAGGGCTAGAACATTCAAACACCGATGGCAATGCACACTTTGAAAACTTGGGGGGACTTGAGCAATGTCCTGGGACACATTGATGACTTTTGCCCGGTAATTTGCAGACAAAAAATACATCCTACCCTACTACAATACACAAGTGGTGGTTTGTAACAAAATGGCACATTGAACATAGGTGGGCACTCTCACTGGGACAGGGCACTGTGCCTGCTTCAGTCCTTGGTGCAGTGGATGTGGATCGGCCGGTGGCTGGGCTACAACACTAACCTGCTGCTTCTCCGGCGGCTATAGGGGCTTCTGGGGGCGTTGGCGTTGAACCTGAACCTGCGTCTGGCGGGAGATGAGTGGCCCTTGAAGTAGAGCGAGCGTTTCTGGGTTTCTTTGGGCTCTGGCAGGGCACACAAGACATGGTTGATTGAGATGGGGTCATGGGGGAACAGGACGAGAAAACGTCAAGAAGACGGGGAAATTTTCTGTAATGCAAATGCCCTGATAAAACATTAATTTTCCACAAAGCAACCTACCCTTCTGTGGGGCTTGATAGCGATCCACAGCCTTTCTCTTCCTGAAGTCGTAGCGCTTCTGGTTGTCTCCTTCCTCATCCTCCCCCTCTTCATCATCATCATCATCATCATCATCATCACCATCTTCCTCCTCCCTCTCTTCCCCTTCATCCTCGTCTTCCCCCTCTTCTTCCTCCACCTCACCCTCCTTCACCACATTCTCGTTGTCATCTCCATCTTCTTTCTCAACATCTGTGAAATTAAAAGTAGCCAACAATAAATGATGGATAAAATTGATAACATCCCGATTCAAACAAGCAGATTTACAAAATTCTTATTGGTAAAAAATTCTTAAGCTATAATTAATTCATTCATTAATTCATGCAAAAATGCATAAAAATGTCTGTCTCACCTTTACTGACTTTCTCCTGGGTATCAAGGGTTTTCAGAGCGGTCCTTAGTGAATGTCGCCTCCTGTCTTCTGAGCTGTACATTCCAAGCTTTCAAGAAGAGAAAGCCAACAAGAGGAGAATGCATTTAGTTAAACATATGGTTTAGATTATAATTTGCTGTAAAGCCAAACACCATCCTATAGTAGACAAAAAAAGTTGAATCACGAAAGTTGAGACCTTCCAATATGCTAGTCTCCATATTTACTAAATTATTGCATGCTGTATAGTAAGTGTGGCAGGCAAACACACACACACATACATACATTTACCTCTTCTGTAGTGTCTCTATCTCTGTTTCGGACTCTACGTCTCATCTTCTGCATGTCGTCCATCTTCTGGAGAACTGCTTCAGCAGTGCTGTATGCAATTAGATAAACAACGTACGCCCAAACTATCACTGGGTTTGCTTGACACACCTTCATGTCATTAAAGTAATTTAAAACAAATCCCACTCATTGGTGTTATTATGTAAAATGATTGAATACTTTGTTATATGCTTATGACATTTTGTTAAGAACATCAACAGGTTTAAAACATCCATTTTCTTCAGTGTTTTCCACAGTACTGTTTTTCACAATGTTTGTGTGTAGTTTGATTTAGAGACACTTTCCCCTTCGTATTTTGGGAGAAAAATCTCAAATATTACACAAAGAACAACCTAATCTTATTATGCCTATGCATAATGCATCTATTTTGAAACTTTTCATATTTTATGTTATGTTGTTAATGTTACAGCAAATGATCGAAAATAAATGAGTATCTATAGAAGAAAGGTTCCTCCTGAAGCCAGGTGTGACTGGACCTACTTTGTGATGAGGCGGTCATAGAGCACCGACTGCTTGCGGGAGTCCAGTCTGGTGATGCGTGAGCTTCGTCGCACCGAGTGGTCCTCCCCTTCCTCGTCCTCCTCATCCTCATCCACCTGCTGGTTCTGCAGACTGAAGCGACACCTTTTAGGGGTAGAGGAGCACTCCACCTCATCTGAGACATCTGAGAGACACAGAAAATACAAATTAGGCCAAACATGGAGTATAAGCAACATACTCCATGCTTTTTTTAGTAATAGTTTGTAGCTTATAGGGTTATACATGCTTTTCAAGATTTTGTGGGCTGATTCAATAGTACATTAGTATTAATAGTATTATAGTATAGTATTAATTATGCATTTCATAATTTGGTATGACTTAACAAGTTGCCCTCTTTAACTGGACTTAGCACCAATTTGATTATCAAAGTGTGCCACAGTACTGGAGGGATGATGTTTAAGGGTTTTAATATAACATTGTGTAATAGATGCACTGAAAAGCCAACATAAGAAGGGCAAACGAGAACGAATTAAAATGATAGTAGAAATCAAGGAAACGTTCAGAAACAAGCCGTTTGAACATTACAATGCAACAAATATACATTTACTACATTATAAATTACTGCAGCTCTTCTGTGCATTATTGACCTACCTGCTTGCTGCCTTCCACTGCATGCTTTACCCTCTCCCTGCAGCCGAGGGGACTTTCTGTTAAAAGAAATCATTCATCAACACAAAACCCAGTTCTAACCATCAAGAAGAATTTACTAATAATGTTAGTAAATGTTTCCATATGTGTTCATATAGTAAGTCAACATATGTTGGATCGCTTTAATGACAATGTGAGTGTTAATAGTATAACGGCACAGAATGAAGGAAGCATGTAGTTCTGACTGCTTTAACACATGACATGTATAACAGGGCAGGCAGTTGTAACCTGGTGCAGTGTATGCCGGCCTTGTCATCAGTCAGAGATGAGCTGGTTGTCCCGTTCATTTTGGAAAAAGATGCCTCCAGTTTAACTCTTCCTCTGGGCCGGTTATGGGTGAAACTGGTTTCTTCCTGCGCCTTCTTCCCCTCAGCTCTCTCCATGACAACAGCATGACCCTGGCGTTATGACATTAGCCAAATTTACTCTTAAAGTTGAACGTTTAAAATGACACATAGAAAAACAATGGTTTCCCTGTCCTAAAAAACGGTCAAATGACAGCATTATTTAGAAAATGACATGTGGGGACATGTGGTCAACGTTGTTCTATTGATGCTGTTGAATGTATGGGAATGGTATGGTACGTTTACTCGAAAATTGATGGACCATGACTGCCCCTCGATATCCCTTGCTAATGTATTAATATATGTTCAAGGCGCGTATCAAGTCTTGTATTTCAGGGAATGGATTTTCTACAGAAGGATGAAGACAGAACTTTTCTGAACTTAAGTGACGTTACACAGAAAGTAAACAAGAGAACAATATCTATTCATTTACTCTTTGCTACATAGGCAAACTTCCGTTTCAGATATTCTACATTCGATACAGAAGAACAACAATATTCGGAGCCAGTCAGGAAAGTGAACAAACAGGTCGGAGAGATGGTGTACTGTTGTGACGCTGGCTAGTTAGCCTGCTAACGCGGTTAGCTACTTCACCACCGCCGTTCATTAGTTGTTTATCTGGGTCAAACGCATGTCATCCTGTAAATAACCCTCACATTACCCAAACATACGTTTGTTGGGATGTCGGTGCAGCTATTGGGGCTGTCATCTGGGCTCCGGGTAGACCTGGTGGCACTGCGGACGGACCTCTTCTCCAACGCGGGAACCAGCGACAGAAACTCGGAGCTAACGTTCAGGTCGGCTGATCTATTAAGGCTTGTAGCCGACTTTGCCACGCCACTGCCACCGCTGCGTAGGAAGACCATCTCGACTCACAGGGTAACTTTACTCGGCATCAATGACAACTAAAGAACCTTGAATAAAAACAATGCTACGCCGTTAAAATAAGTCCGACAGATGTAAATAAGCCATAGGACACACACCCTCTTCTTCCAGCGCCCCTTGATTCTGGCGCCACAAACGTCATCGGATGTCGAGTGGTAGCGCGGGTAAAAATCCGAAGGGAGGTACATGTATGCCGCAACCAGTGAATAGAAGACCCACGCCGATTGATTTATTCTACTGGAAACGTACAATGGAAGTCCGGCGGTTAATTATCTTATAATCGCAAAAACGATGAAAAAAAGAACTTTGTAGCGGCTCCAAGATGACACACGCGGAACGATATATCGTTAGACAGAACGTTCCGGCCATGGTAGCGCGCGCTACTTGTAGTACTTTCAAAACACAAGATGAGAAGATAAGAGGCAAGAAGAAGACTGAGGGTCTCCTCTCAATCATGTAATATACAAACACGCAAAGAATTTAACGATTTTTCCTTGATTTTAGAGAAGAAAAAAACCCAAATGTGACATGAAGATATTTTATTAAGTTGAACATATCAACGTACAGAGAAAGTAAAAAGTGTATAAACTGGGAAAATAGTTGAAAAAGCGCTTATACAATGATTGTCAGTAAAATCTCAAATTCTTCCTTTATTCCCTCTCGTGCATGTGCGATCGGATGCAAACACTGATAACCAATCCATGAACTCCCAATTCCCACTATGGTTATAATCGTTTTAGTTGCATTATAGTCACATGCACATTGATTCAATAAAAGGGAATTATATGTTCCAAGTAGGAGAATGTTGAGATTTTACTTGAACCATAGTCCACCTTCTAATTCAGTTGAACTGCAACAAGCGGATAAAGATTCGGATGTTACAATGCCAATCGGTGTAGTTATACACTGCCATGTCTTTAATTGGAAAACAGGGTCATGTAGACAGGAAAAGAAAAAAAAAAAAACAGTTCACGCAATGGCTGCCAGGTAGTCTTTGACCTCTGCCGGGGTGAGCCGTCTGAAGCCGGCCTCGTTGCAGATCCCCACTTCAATGTTCTCCTCCGTCATCTGGCCCTCAAAGCTCTCCTGGAACGTGAGCCGTGGAGAAGAAGGGGGTCAGGATCCATTATAACACTGCTTTGTTCAACACCCGATTCTGATTGGGTATTCATTCAAGTACATTATCCTACTTAGTAACCGTCCACCATTATTGTTTACAGATCACAGTCCCTGCTAGTTTGGAATTCTTCGTGGACATAATAGGCATTTGACTGTGGAAATAAGTCCATAGTATACCTTCAGTGTCAAGATGGCAGTGTGGATGGCATCTTCCAATTCCAGGTCATTGTTGTACCTTGAGGGAAAGGACAAATAAAGGCAACATTATTTTAACTTCCCTTTGCATACTCACCAGTGTTAGTACATATAAAACAGCATCCAAATATCTCTTTTCCTAAACCAATACAATTCATATCCAATATACATATTGTTATGTACTGTCTGTAACTGGTTTCTACAATAGTAACATAATTGAGGAGACTTTACCTTTAAGCCCAACTTAAGGATCAAAATATTATGCGTTTTTTTAATCCCCTATATTAGAAAAAAAAAAAAACTCCTCTAAGAGGGCCTGATACTGGATGAGCAGACGTGATGCTTGTTATAGGAATAACAATTCAGACTACCTTAGAAATCATTACCATAGGAAATGAAAAATAAGAGTTCTCGCAGTTTTACTGTACCTTTTTTCTAGGAATGTTTTGCCGTTTACATAGTTCTTCCCCATGGCTGTAGCTTTCCATGCAAAGTACGCTCCCTGCCAAGAGCAAAAAAGAAGATGATTATTAAAAAAAACAGAAAATCTGAAAATCTCAACTGAAAAGCTTGGCAGGCTGACACGGTGGTATTTTACCGATTCGCTAAACAAGAACACATCACAACTGTTCAACAAACCATGATGACTGCAGTGCAAGTGGTTATGAGACACTTACAGAAGGATCAGACTGGAACAAGTAGGGTTGATCTTCATCCCATCCGGCAATCAGCAATGACACACCAAATGGACGCACCCCACTAGATGGGGGAAAAAATAAATCAAGCAGTTGTAAAACGAATTGTTGTAGAAAAGGATTGCTGCGTATTGCTTATTGGTTATTATTTAAATAAACAATTAACCCTGAATTATAAATATGGAAACCCAATTATACAAAAAAATTTAAATAGTTGACACATTATCTAACTTGTACATTCATGTTGAGGTGTTATGTTACACATGACCCAAAACTTACCCAGACTGTGTATATTCCTGCATGACAGAGGCAATTCTCTGAACCAACTGCCCAGTGGGGATTGGCTCCTGGTAGACCAAGAAGTACTGTTGGGCCAGTTTTCTGGCTCGACGTACCAAAACTCTAAAGAGCAGAATAAAAAGTTACATGAGTCATGAACTGAAATTGAATTGAAATTGAGCAATTCATAAAAATGCAGAATCTGACTATGCAAGAATGTATTATCACACGTATCACCGTTGCTATACATCACAAATGTTATGGTAAAGATTGTTGTTCACAATCTTTAAGTCTACACACCTGTAGTCAGGCCCCATCCCACTGTACACCATCCCTATGTGCTTAGTGATGGGTTCCACCTTATGAACACTCTGCTCATCGTAAAGGATGGACTTCTGTTTCTTTTCTGTTGCGAGTACAACACCATTGGATGCTGAAAAACAAAATTAATTTTTAACATTTTTAACAATTATCACACTTACAACACTTTCAAGTGGACTTACAGAAAACAATGGAAAACGCTTTAAAAACAAAAACATATATCATTTTGTTACCTTTGATCCCGACTGAGGGGGCTCCTGCCGCTACGGCTGCAAGGGCATACTCAATCTGGACCAGTTTTCCCGAAGGACTGAAAAAGAAAATTCACATTGAGTTGAGGGAGTATTATTTAATATATTTTAATTAATTTAAATATAAATCAGAATACTTTAATAGAAAGATGTGAACTAGAACTTGGAGATAATTGGGCAATAATGACAATGCATCCGTTTATAACGAAGAAATGAAACCAAAAGTTGGCTTCGCAAATCGCACTTAGCCATCACTGCTAACTATGACAGTTCTTTGTGTTCAGCAATCCACAATAATGAAACACAACTTGATTATATTTAGGGACATAATAGGTCCATCTGTCATTTATAACGTTGCTACAAATAAACATTAGTACGTGTTTATTCCATTATGTCGTGCGTTTAGCTGGCGTGCTAACGAGTCCATTCATAAGCACAGGGGGATGACAACGCATCGACAAGGTTTTTACGGTAATACGGCAACACGAGACACACAGGGAAGTCTGCAGTTGCCATGAAACAATCGATTTCAAACCACGAACAGTACCATACAACAGACTAGTGCCTGATTACGACAGGACGACAGTATTATGTTTAAGTTTACCTAAATGTGGTGAGAGAGAAACTGTATCCACGTTCCGCCATTTTTGCTTCTGCAGGTTCCTTGACTCAGAGCAACAACGCTGGACGTGATTGGTGGATATACGTTTCCGGTGCAAGAGGTTGTGCTCTACTTGTTTATTAAGTTATTATTATTATCAACTATCGATTATTTGTGTAACACTTTGTATTATCATTTGACGTTTAGTCATATGTTTCAAATATATATATATTTGCCTCTTGAACTCCAAAATGCTGACATTTTATAACATTAAAAAACTACAACATCCATGTACCACTTTTTATTGGCGCACACGAATGACGTTTGAAGTCCCAATGACCGTGAGCTGCGTGACACCACACTCTGACATCCATGCTTTAGGATCAAGCGTACACAAAACCAAACACAATGATGAGTTTAGCGGGTTTATTGCATAGTCTCAGACGTTCATTGCTTCACTTAGAAGGAAAGCTTCTACAGTCTGCAGGATTTGACGGACATTTCGGTGAGTTTGCCTTGAAAACCGTTCATGACGGGCATCTAAGCAGACTAGGACTGTAGTACCATAGGCATATTTCTCTCTGTGTAGTACTTACAAATCCCAAATTAAGTTTGCATTGCTAGCAACTGGCTCTGCTTACCTTGTTGTCAGATTAATGTGACTGTTCACTGTCTTAATGTGTTAATGAATGTGTTGTAGGGAATGGGTTAACCTAACAATTGTTAGTGCCTGACACTTGGTTCTATGGACATCCTTACTGTACCGACAGCGATATATTGTTTCTCTTTCTTCAGACAAATGTACTTACTGTGAGTAATTTTGGATGAAAGCGTCTGCTAAATGTAAATGAAATGTACTTCTTCTAGCCCCTGCGCTGGCATTGAATGGCCCTAGACTGCAGGTCCATCCCCAGCAGGACGAGTATCTTGATGAAGAGCAGCAGAGCCCAGAACAGCCCCCTAGCATTCTGGACAACATTATGTGGATGGCAGCGCCTAAGAAAAGGCGCTCTATAGAAATCAACCGTACAAGAAGAAGAGCAGTCGAAAAACTCATAAAAGTCAAGGTATGGGTAAAATGTGTAAATGTTGGGCATTTATGTATTTGAAGAGAAATTCTTTATAACATGAGTTATTTTTTTTTATTTTAAGCAATTCACTATTCTTCCCAGCATTAACAGGATTGGCATGTTTTCTTCCCTTTTTGTCTGTCACTTCCATTTTCCACGTGTTCATTCAAATACCCTGCATTCAAACACCCCTACTCAACTCCCAGGACAACGTGGTGCCGTGTTTGGAATGTGGCCACCTGAAGCAGAAGCATGTCCTGTGTGGGTTCTGTTACGAGAAGGTACGCAGAGAAACGTCTCTCATTCGCATTCAAATAAACGCCCAGGAAGGAGGCCCACTGAAGGCTCCAGCCACTGAGACGCTTGTCCTGTATGAGGGAGAGATGCCGGGCGACCAGGACCAAGACAAGAGGATAGTGGAGAGAGCAAGGAAACGGCCCAGCTGGTTCAGTTAGTGGGATCAAACGTGGTTGTGTGTGTGAACACATTAAGACACGCGTATACGTTATGTTATACGTTATGTGTATATGTTTTTTGCCATTTGGTTTCTTTATTTGTATGTTATGTCTACATGTGGAATTCAAAAGCAAACTGTTGCATTGTGTAATTATTTTACAATACACCATATGGTCAAAACAAGCACGCCATGGAAATGACTATGTAATATTTTGCTAATAAAAATTATCTCTAGCCATGTTTCCTTAATTGCTTCAGATAAAGTCTGAAGCTAGTTAAACTGGTAAGAAGCTGGTTAAACTTCTGCTGTAGCCATCAAGTTATATTTATTATTTAATCCCAAAGCCTTTCAAAGGCTATCCTGCAGAACAAAATGTATGAAACTAGTCTTAAAATGGCAAAAACCTTAGGACCTTTCTATTCTAATTGTATGCTCTGAAAATGTATACTCTTGCAGTTTCAAAGCTTTAAAAGCCATTTTTATTATGCAATACTTGCATCACAGCAAACAAAAAGATTGGCCATACAAAAGGGTGAAAGACGAGGCAAAACCAACATGCCATTGCATTTCATTCATTATTTGGTACAGTAGTGTTGCACGTAAAATATAGTAAAACATGAACGCTTGCAAAAGGGTGAAAATCATTGTGACCTCACTCAACTCACAATTAAATTACGGTGGCGTCATTTTTTTAAACTATTCCCTGGATTTAATAAATTTCATGTCATTTCTTTAATAAGAAAGTTATACTGCAAATCAGAGGGGATTTAAGAGTTTTGTTGTCCAAACATTTATATTATGTTAAAGACAGTGAAACAATATAATTAAACACTCATTCAGAGAGATGCTTTCTTTACAGAGTATTCCTCTTCTGGAGTACGTCCAAACAGCATGAATTGAAAATAATTATATGCTTTGATCATTAGTGTTAATAAAAAATAACAAGACATTTATTTTCAATTTAAATCCTAACCGAACAAAGTGCTAGTTGTGAGACCCTGATAACACAAGTTCACAAATTCAGTTTCTCGCTGAACGTCAGTCTGGCCGTCACTTTGGTCTCCCGTTGAAACCAACTTTCCGAACCCTCAAAGTGGACACACCAAACAGTGTTTGGGGCTGAATACAATGCATGACTACTACCCCCACCCATAGTGCTAATTGGTCCGTCCATCTTTTTTGTTTTGAAATATGTTTTCAGTGGAAGCGAGGCCAGACCGAACTTAATGAGAAACTGATTTGAGATGTCAGAGATCAGGATTGTCTCTTGAAGCTGGTCGGCCAACAGAGTGTACTATTCCCAATAAACCTCTTCCATGATCCCAATCCCACTTGCCAAGTTCACTCAACACGAGAACCGATTTTCCCACTCATAACGGCATCATGGGCCCTCTTGTGCTTCTCCACCGTGACCTGCAGCTGCCAGTATTTCAAATACACCCACATCAGGCTGCCGTTCTTACGGTCGTCTGTGTTCAGCACATCAGCACAGTGCTTGTCCTTCCTGAAGATGTCCTTCAGATCCCTCTCCAGCTCCACGCCCCGGCCCAGGCCCACCTTCACCGCGTCCAGCAGCATCTCCTGCTCCATCTCCTGACGCTGAGCTCGGGGTCTCAGGATGGAGCAGTAGGCGTTCTGCCTTTCTACCAGGCGGGCCTCAAGCTCCCTCAAGGCAGCCTCTGCCCTCTGATGTTCTGCCCTCTCCTGCCCCAGGGCGTCCCTCAGCACCGTCCCGGCCGTGCCACACTGCAGCATCCTTTGCTTCTCCTGCTCCATGCCATCGCGCTCCTAGTTGAGGGGGGGAAAGAGTTCAAGAGGGAAGGTTGAATGGCAGACAGAGAGGAGGAAAGCTTGTTCTGTTTCAAGGCACTGCACCGACCAGACTCATCATTGTGTGGAGAACCTGCAAGTACTGTATATAGCTGGTTGGAAACCATTCGTAAGATGATTGCAATATGGGTGGCCTAGTAAAAGAGTCCTAGGTCTATTCAATAAAACAAAAGTTACTTTTTTAGTCTGATACTATTCCTTCAATCAGAGTGAAGAAATATAATAACAGAATATGTTCAAATGGTTTTAAACATGTAAAACTGACATTTTGTGACATTTAAAAAATACATAAAAATTTCAAGCAGTCATTTACCATTTGCGCAAGTGACGCATCCAAAAATGACTTCAGTTTCACTTATATTAGGAGTTTAAAGGAGGAAACTTTCTTCACCTGCTGCAAGTGTTTCTTTTCATCCATCATCTGCAGCCTATGGGACTGCATGGCCTTCTTGTAACCCTCCACCCTCTGCCTCTCCGTCTCCAACTTTATCTCCAGCAGAGCCGCAGCCTTGCGCGCCTCTGTCAGGGAGTGTCCGTACTTCTTCTCCATCTCTGTCCGTATGCTGGAGACCTGCTCGTTATGCCGCACCTTCACCTCATTGATTTCCCTTTGTGAGTCCCTGGACCAGATCCAACCTTGCTTCGGGAGGGCAGGTTCAGGTCAGGAGGTGATTGAAAAACAAGCTGGAAACTTTAAATTGCTGTTATTAAACCTAAAAGGGTCACTGTACAAAAGACAGCTTGTGTGAATCGGCTGCCACCAAAAGGGAACAGTCCACCGATCACTGTTTACTGTGAAATATGCTCTTTTTGCTCATCAAATGTGGCGGCTTTGTCTAATTGTGACAATTTCACAAATAGGTATATTTTCATACATTGAGACCCCATTCAATATTCGTCTCTCTTTTTCTGAATCTCATGAATCTCAACGTTCACAAATGTACATTTTGAAATGTGCTTACGGAAGGCTGCCAGTCCCAGCATAGGGATCAATAGGGCGTAGTTCCATGGGTTACCGTTGCCACCCCCAGCTCGCCTCTCTCCTGGGTCTGGGTCAATGTTCCATCTGGGGGGGTCGTTCAAGTTGTTCATGGAGCCGACTGTAACAACCAAACACATGGTACTTGTATCCATATTCATATGTAGAAATATACACACATACATGACATGAGGAGACTCTTAGATAAAGGTTCATAAGAAGCAGGTTGAGGTCACGTAGGCCTACATTGAGGAGGAACCCAGACCAAGTAGGCTACTTTTGTGCGGGGAGCGAAACAGGCCTCTTCACATCACTGTTTCTTTCCAAAGGAGACAAGAAAGGCCGAAACGCTTCTGCAACTACTGTTTCTATTTTGCGTTTCATCATTAACAACATCATCAACTATCCATCCATATGTATTATTCATAACACGTTATTTGGTTGTTGTTATTGTTGTTGTTCTTGTTATGTTCACCGTCAATTAAGGCAATTGAGGATCTGAAATCGGTGGCTTCAATGAATACCTTTACCAATTGGACTGGCAATGACTGCGTTTGAAGGGCAATTGTTACATGAAAACTACACAGTGGTGCATTGCTAGCAAAGGTTAGGTGGTTACAAGCAAGTTTCGCTGACTTCATGGGCAAGGATCGGGCGCCGCATTGAAGGACAGGACTCAGTGTTTACATTTTAGCCGTGCAACCTCACCAGCAAAAATACTTCTACAATGCTGATGCATGCAGGGGTGCTTTGCATAGGGATATTTGCTTAGCTATTAACAAACATTTGCACAACGAAAGAATTTACCAACTCAAATTTTGTTAAAATTAGGTGTTTTGTCTCACCTTGAAGTAAAAGCTTAGGTCACGTATACATTTGTTCCTTCACGTCAGGTTATACAATTCCCATTAAAGTTGGTTAGGTAAACCAAAACAGTCCAACTGACACATTTTGGGTGATCCTATCAAATGACAACACAGCAAACGTTTCTCTTTCAGCAACAATTAAAAAATTCAGCATCCATTATTAAATATAAACTTATGTGAATACAGTCTGATCACAATATGTCGTTATAAATTAGAAATAAACACGAAAGAACGTTACACGAATGCCTCTGACCCCTGAAATCCACTTTGGTTTGCTCCAGCGGGTGTGTACAACACGAACAAGGCTCCGCTCGCCGTTTCCGCCGAAGCTGTCCTTCACATGAAACATGGCTTCTATACGTTTGGCGTCAAGTCTCCTTTCCAAAAGGATATTATCCTCCAAAACTAACGCTGTGAGTAATAGTCTATTCATTTCGTGATGAGTGCTGCGGTATATATGTATTTGACTTGTATGTGTGTACGTGTAAAACCAGAATTGTGTTACACTTTTCGTAACCCAGAGTCCTTGACTTGTGTAACTGCCTTGTAGTAAAAGGCTGTGTGTTTTTAGATGTCAAATAATTAATATATTACATAAATTGCCTTTGTGTCACTGGAAGCACCTTGCACTGTCTATTTCACCATTAAAAAAATAAATAAATCTATACGTTTAATGCCATCGCATCTCGTTGTTCCTATAGTTGAGGCAGACCTGGTGTGAATACATTTGTGCACTATCGTAATTGTGTTAACTTGTTTTATTTTCATTTCAGGCACCTCTTGGTGCTACCAAATGTTCCCGGGACTTTCATTTTTCGATTTATGGCAATAAGAACAATGCCAAAGTGTCAAATGATGTAAGTTTGCGTAAACGTGCAATTGACCTATAGATTTAATAAGTGTATGTTTTCTATTTGTGCCGTTGTTTTTTTATACGGGTGTGTGTTTCTTGAATGAAAAATGATGTAAATCCTTATTGATTTCTGGTCAATATGCATAGATTTCCACCCAGTACCCTGTGGTCGACCATGAATTCGATGCTGTGGTTGTCGGGGCCGGTGGAGCAGGATTAAGGGCAGCCTTCGGTCTATCAGAGGCCGGTTTCAACACAGCCTGTATAACCAAGCTCTTCCCCACCAGGTCTCACACAGTTGCTGCACAGGTATGAGCCTCCTATTACTGTGGTTTTTGTATTTAGTTGCTTTTAGGTTATAAACTTTATAGCCAGACATTTAGTCGTGGAGCTCTAATTAGGTGTTTACATTCCTAGTTCTGAGACTGGATCTCAATTTCACATGTTGAGACATTCAGTGTTATTTGTCCCTCAAAAGCATAGTGGGCTTGTAGCGCTGTTGTATGGTATCTTTTTCATGTGCCCTTTATGTCTCAGGGTGGCATCAATGCAGCCCTTGGTAACATGGAGGGTGACGACTGGAGATGGCATTTCTACGACACTGTAAAGGGGTCCGATTGGCTGGGAGACCAGGATGCTATTCACTACATGACAGAGCAGGCCCCTGCTGCTGTAGTGGAGGTAAAACACACACGCACACATGCACACACGCACACACGGCATCCATAAACTCTCTCTTTCCCTTTAGACTCAAAATCCTTCAATCCACCCATCATTTTTCAAAATGACCCTACTGTTCAAGCAACCCTCGCCACTATATATCATTGGTCATCATCTGTTGAGAAAGGTCTGCCTTAAACCAAGTTCACCTGCGGGTTACCCTCGCTCTCTCTCAGCTGGAGAACTTTGGCATGCCCTTCAGTCGTACCGAGGACGGCAAGATCTACCAGAGAGCCTTCGGGGGTCAGAGCCTCAAGTTCGGCAAGGGAGGCCAGGCCCATCGCTGCTGCTGTGTGGCCGACAGGACCGGACACTCCCTGCTGCACACACTCTACGGACGGGTAATCAAACACACACACACACATCAATTCCTGCGGTATCTCCTGCATCAGCCGTGAGCCGTCTTGTATGTTGTCTGACAAATCCTTGACGTCCGAAACACCGTTATTTTTGTCACCACCCGATGCGTAGCTCCTGCCGGGTCCGCACCTCCTGGTGCATCCACCACTGCTCAAGTTCAGAATGTTATGTATGCACCACTTCGGGCACTGCCTTGGTCTCATGACTGTAGGTTAATTGGTTACTCGCTTGGCTATGTAGCCAGGATGGAGAATAGACTCCGCACATCAAATTGGCGTTAACAAAATCAATAGTAGCATCAATGTTCAATGTTACATTTTCATGAAACAATAATTTTCTGTTGCTTAATGAACACTCTTGTAACCATTCACAATCAAATATTTTCTCTATGGAAACTACAACAAACTAAATGAAAGTAGTACTCTTATGATGGTACTTTTAAATGGGTTTTTTTCCTTGGCTAATGCCTTGCCCCCCTGCCCCCCATGTCTCTCCAGTCCCTGCGTTATGACACCAGTTACTTTGTGGAGTACTTCGCCCTGGACCTGCTGATGGAGGACGGCGTGTGTAAAGGCGTGATCGCCCTCTGCATGGAGGACGGCTCCATCCACCGCTTCCGCTCCAAGAACACCGTCATCGCTACCGGGTGGGCAAAATGTTCCCGTTGTTTCTTATTCTAAATATGCAGCTGATGAACCAATAGTACTCTCTGGAGCTCAGTCATGTAGCTAACCCTACTGTCAATAACTGTCAATTTATGTTTTACATTTAATTTTCAAAATTTCGACTACTCTTATTGTGTATATTCTACTACTGTCCTGTACTTTGTGCTGTGACACCCTCATTTCCTGTCTGGGATTAATAAATTACTTTTTTTTTATCTTATCTAACGGTAACCAAATAGGGTAGGTCCGGTTACAACGGTTAACATGAAGCCAGTGGTCACTGTAGTCACTCCAGGTTACAACGGTTAACATGAAGCCAGTGGTCACTGTAGTCACTCCAGGTTACAACGGTTAACATGAAGCCAGTGGACACTGTAGTCACTCCAGGTTACAACGGTTAACACGAAGCCAGTGGACACTGTAGTCACCCCTCTCCCTCTGCCTACAGGGGTTACGGCCGTACCTTCTTCAGTTGCACCTCCGCCCACACCAGCACAGGAGACGGTAATGCCATGGTTACCAGGGCTGGCCTGCCCTGCCAGGATCTGGAGTTTGTGCAGTTCCATCCCACCGGTGAGCAGAAAGAATAACCCTCAGTCCTAGGACTAATGAATCCTCTTCCCGCTCAGTTCAGAATTGTCTAATGACGAATGTAACATTTTCATTGGTGAAACATCAACTCAGTGAATACTGCTTCATACATTTGTTGGGGAAATTTAAGGTGAAGTTGGACCCTTGACTTCATCGGCCTGTTCTGAGAGCTCTCATCCCGGACCAATTACATAAATTAATGTTACAGACCACTAGTGATTGAGTAATTATATAAATGGCCTTGTAAGGTATTTAATTAAAGTAAGCCAATTTATTACTGTCCAATAGCAGGCTGACAGTAAACTCCTTGTCAACAAACTCCCATGATGGCCTTTTACTCCAGGTGTTAGTTTAAAATGGACTCAATTGGGATGTTGCCATTAGTAGCATTTAGAACAACCATTCTTTGTTGTTTGCTATTATTATTTGTAATACAGGCTGTTGTGAAGTGAATTGTGAATTGGTGTCGCTATGGGGGGTTCTTTAGGTCTTGAACTTATAAGTCCAGTGGAGAAGTGATGTTTATATTTGTCCTTGTTGGACATCTGACACCAGACCTTTCCGTAAGAGACCTCTCACTTTTGGTTTTGAAGCAGCTTAAAAAGGCTATTTATTGAGTTCAGTTTCTGTCCAAAAACCACCACAATCACAGAAGTGATCTCAGTATTATTGGGCAATGTTTCAGTGGGATTTTCCAATATTTTATAATAAATGTATAGCAGAAAATGGAACTATACTGATCAACAGTTATTAATAACTTAAACAGGTCGAGTTCATGAATCTTCCATTTCCAGGTATCTATGGCGCGGGTTGCCTGATCACCGAGGGTTGCCGTGGTGAGGGCGGAATCCTGATCAACAGTGAGGGGGAGCGCTTCATGGAGCGCTACGCACCCAACGCCAAAGACCTGGCCTCCCGCGACGTGGTCTCCCGCTCCATGACCGTCGAGATCCGAGAGGGCAGGTGTGTGTGTGTGTGTGTGTGTGTGTGTGTGTGTGTGTGTGTGTGTGTGTGTGTGTGTGTGTGTGTGTGT
>JAOPJL010000008.1:19208095-19224263 GCA_027123545.1 Trisopterus esmarkii
GTGTGTGTGTGTGTGTGTGTGTGTGTGTGTGTGTGTGTGTGTGTGTGTGTGTGTGTGTGTGTGTGTGCCTGCATCTGTGTGAATGAGTGTGTGCATCGACCCGCGGGTGACAGTCAGTGTGTGTGAGGCAGGGGTGGGGGCTTGTGGGCGTGACACCTGAGAGAGAGCCCAACCCGACCAGTCCAGTGAGCATTGGCTCTGTGTGCGTTTGAACCCCGAGGTAAAATCTATTTTGTCCCCTGGCCGAGAGTAAGGGGGATGGACCCCCAGCCACAAGGTTCTGGGTTCAAACCCCAATGTCCACAGCCTACCGTAGGGGTCCTTTCACAAGATGGCCCCAACCCCTTCCTGCTTCTAAAGGACATACAAAAATCACTTTAGATTGATTTGGATACAGACAACAACCACAATAATACTAATTGATTCAGACAACTTACAGGACCAAAAATGATACACCCAGTGAATCTAAAGGAACTTATAGAGTAGTGCTCTCTATTTTCCTGTTCCCACAGTAGACGTACCTATCAATCTTTAACACCAGCTGACAGACCCGGGGGCTTCTAGGTAGAGTCCTCATGATGAAATACCTGGTGTGAGGGCACTTGATAATAGCGAAGAAGGAAATAATATCAAGGAAAAAGTCACTCACTTTTCTTACCTCAGCTGGGCCAGAGATTCAAGCCAGCAACCTTTCAGGCTCCCACTGCTCGCCTGATGGTTACCGTCCTATATTACCAGCTCAAATAGCCCAATATGACAAAGCATGGAACATTCTAGAAGCCCAGCCGACCAAGACACATGCTGCACACTGGCTTCAGTCTGATAGGAGAAGAATTTGGTTGGACAGCATCTGACTGACTCTCTAGCTCTCTCTCTCTCTCTCTCATATAATTTCTTCTTCTTTCCACTGAATAGGCTCCTATAAGAAAAGGCATAAATATAATTTTCCAGGGGAAAGATTTAAGTCTGGTTAGAGTCTCCTGCTTGGGTCCTTCCTCCGTCAGTTTGCGGTTGACTGATGCTAAGCAGCTCTTGGCATGTATCTAACCCTCGCCATTAGTGCCCCTTTAAACACTTATAATTCACAGCCTAGCAAAATATTATCAGAGAGGGCCAGATCTCTGCCTGAGGGGATCTGAAGGTTTTTGTTTTGACGGCACCGCACGCCTGCAGCATGTTGAGCAACCAGGGCCTTGGAGGGCCCCTCAATCACTTTCACTGGTTTCAGAGTGTGACGAGGAAATACTGTATTTTTTTTCAATCTGAGACAAGTTGCGTATTCGTGTAATGGAAATAATAAGGCTCACAAAATAATGTGAGCCGCAAAGGAATAGTTCATTGGTTACTTGTGAATAATTGTATAGTGCTTTTTTGGGGAGAGTTGCATTTAAGAATTTGTCATTATGAACAATGTAAATTGTAAGATATAATGGGGGGGAGGTGGGGGGGGGGACATAGCAGCTTAGTAAAAATATATGAATATTGCTTAATGTAGCTTTTCAAAGTCAGGGGCAGTCACACATATACGTTGGATTGTTTTACCTTTCAAATACTTTCTTCCACTCCCCAGATTAATATGTATGAAAAAAAGAATCAAAATCAGTTGTCTGAATATGTTGGACTTCATATATTATTGTAATTTGTATGCTTGTGTATAACACATATTTGCATAACCCAATGTTTGTTCAATTATAGGACACTTTTTTGATTCCATCTGATGTAAGAGTTTGGATGAATTAAGATGCATCACATACCATTGTGGCTTTTACACATTTGATCTTAAAATCCTCAAATATATTATTTGACATATTCATCTACTATCTCTATTTACCTATGCCAACGGGATTTGTTGATGTACATACTTGTTTCAAGGTAAGTTTCAACCACTGGCGCAAGGTCCCCCCCTGTTGGACAGTGAAGGAACGACATGAGCGGTCTATTGGTACTGCCCATTACTACATACTTTTACGCATGCCATGCGTCCCTGTTATACGTGTGTTGTATAATACATTATTAACATTATTATTACTATCACCATTGTACTAGACTCTATAAAACCAAAATACGTTGTATTTGTTTAATTTCATAACATCACCACTTTTAAATGTTCTTCTAAAATCTCATAAATTGTCATCAACAATTTCGATCCTCCTTGTATTGGCAGGTATAGGCAGGTATTTTGTTGTGGCTGGAGCTGATATTATTTTAAGAGATTCTAACCCTTATTAATTATTTTTGAGAAGGGTTACCAGCAGATGGCGTCATATCCCATTCTATGTGTGGTGTAAAATCAGATTTATGTGGAAAAGCCAGACCTTTTTTTTGTTTAACGTCCCAAATAAATTTTCATCATATTCACCACTTTGATGTGGGTTCAAATTTCCTCAATCTTTCTCTTGTTGGTGACAGTCTAAGCTCGATTTGTTAAGCTGTTATTTAAAATGTAACATAATTCCTGGATAATCAAAACGTCTTTACTGTTGTCTGTTACGTAGATAGAAGGCCTACTTACTGAGATTACCATATTGCATGAACACTCAATGAATGGCTTTAAAGAAGGAAAAACATGGGTCATTTTTGCACCAGGTGTGAGGTTAAGCAATAGGTGGAAAGAGAGGGAGGTGGATCTTCTGGTCTGTATAGGGAGACTGGAAGAGGCTGGCTCTCACCACCTCATCAGAGGTGATAGGAGACAATATAGGGTACACTCTTTAACCATTCTTTAACATTACTTAATTTAGTAGTAAGCTTTAACTGACAATGTAATACAATCAATGAACAGATAACTGACGGTCTAGCTGTTCTTTACTAATGGTATTCATGCTAACTAATGGTGTGCATGTGTTCATCATGATCAAGTTAACCATAACCCTAAGGTATTAATTCAGAAAGAAATGTAACAGGGTTTGTGTTGACCCTGACCCTTACCCTAACCCTACCCTTAAACCTATGCTAATCCTATATTATAATGCCTATTAAGCCAATATCTAGTGTTAATGAGTGGTTATTTAATGTAGGCTTACTCTTATCCGAATGGTGGAATGGTGGTTGGTGTGAATTTTTTTGTTTTAACGTGATAATACATCATATATGATCTTCCACATAGTAATCTATTCCATTTTGTCACTTTACCTAAGAATATACCTTTATTTAGAGGAATCAAAAGTAAAACTCTATGTTATACCAGTCTCTGCCAACAAGTTTGTGAATGTTCTACTCTGCTCTGAATGCAGGTGGCGTTCTTATGGTGACATTGAAGTGTCTTGAGGTGTGAAGGGACACCAGCAGACAGATGTGTGGACCATGGACCTATAAAGAACGGTGTGGACGCGTGGAGCTCCTTCCGGGCAGCGGTTGAGGATGGAGCTGAAACAGGGGCTCACTAACCCTTAAATGTTCCTTCATTTCATTTCTTGAGGTAAATACAACATTCTGATCAGTATAATTGAATGATTAATAATTGAAGCCTTGGATTCATCAGGCAGTCACTGGTGTGGTGTGGTGCATTTAGAAGAGCACTTGGGAGTTTAAGTAGGATATTTATTCACTATTAATTTTCCTCTATCCATAAAGAATAATATAATACACTAATAATATATAATACTAATACAATCTCTAATAAGCCTACTAATAATACTAATAACAATCTTGGCTAAAGTCTTAGTCAAGTCTAGTACCTTAGTTTATTAAACTACAAATGGTATGATAAATCCCATGTAAGATATTGTGTATAAATGTGTGTAAGTGTTTGATAGGCTTTTGCCTTCATGTAGGATCCTTTGACCTTCAGTCTCCATGTATCATCACAGCCATCTATATTCCCTTCAAATAGGACAAATGACTTGCTCTTTTATTGAACACTCCTGCATGGTAGGCTTACTACACCCTTCCATCTCATTATTTCGGTTCTATACTATATATATACTCTATACTCTCTACTTTGCAACCCACAAATCCACAAGGACACTGGTTCTGACATTTCATGCAACATGTTAGCAATAGCGACGCATTAGCCTGCTAGCACCGAATGCTGAATCACTCCCCTTCATTCAGCACCCGGCAGCCTCCCTCGGCCTGTCGTTACCATGGCAGCCGTGTGGGTGACCGTGACCAAGCCCTCGTCGCGAATGGATCCTCGGGAAAGCGGATGATATGACGTCACGTTACCAAGTAACAAGGATCGGGGGTCACGTGTCCTCTATAAAAAGGAGAAGGGGCGGTCCAGCCCGTGCAGACACTCACGAGCATCATCTACTGTACGGTAAGCAGAACGCGGTCTCTGTCGCTCTTTAAACTAATCTTGTAGCACCACTTAAAACCGTGCATTGTAGTGAGGCCAAATGCCTGCATTGGTTTGTTATGATCGTTCCTGTTCAAAAGTAATAATGTATGGTTGGTTCGCAGTATGGACATAGAGAAGGCCTGCAGCTCTAATATGGCTTTTTTAATGAATAAAACTAGATTGTAGCCTAGCAGGGAGGAGGCGAGGACGTGGGGAGGATGTGACCGCTGCACCTGATTTATCCAGCGGGCTCGCAGTGGGCCTGTCTCTCGTTGCGTTGTGCGTCGTGTGGGTAGACTGGGTTATGTACCAATGGAAGGCCATTATTGCATGATGATGAAACAAATAACAATATCGGTGTGCGGTCTAAATTGATTCAGGCTAACTCATTCATTCGCAGCTTTATTGCCCAACGTTGTTATTGCGTTGGGGGATTAGTCAAAAGTAGATCAAAGCATTACGTAATTAAATAGACGTTTAACTCATGCTGTAAATAGGCCTACTTCTGAGTGATATTGAGAAATTCGGAGAATATTAAACTATTACCTAATAATAATAATTATTACGTAATCATGTGATGCATGAATGAGCATGCCTCATAGTGTTTGAGTAGATGATCAGCTGGCATAAACTGCACAGGGCCTTTCTGCGTATAGATGCTCCATTGCAGTAGCGCAACCCTAGGCTTCTGCATGAGGAGACGGGATGTGGGCTACGTGCCTCTCCTCCTATAGGCCCACCGCACCAACGCACCGTCGTTGCGTCATCGTTTTTCTGGATGGTGTATCGCAAAGAAAGCTAACTTTAGAATAATGCGACCGATGGGAACGGCCAATTGATGGGGTTTAATGAAAACGACACCAATCGATAACGTTTTTATCTATTTTTGTTTTTTACTTTAGAAGTCGTAGCATCGCATTTGCTCCTTGATGATGCTGAAGGGCATCCGTTGGGGCCTAGACTAGCGTCGTGTGATGGAGCCGCAGTTTGTAACCAACTAGCCTACCAGTTAGAGTGAATGAAACACACCCTCACATTTTTTTTTTTTTTATTGAGCCATTCTACATCAAATTAATTATTCAAGGCAATGCGGTGCACCTATGAACTCGGCCTCCTGTTGGGTTTGTGGATGTAGTAGGCCCGTGATGCAGTCGTAACAGGCCACAGATCATTCTTTCCATCTCAAGGTCAAAACATCCCTAGAGGATCTTGGCGCACCACATCCTGGCCATATTCGTTATTTCAAATAATTTCATTTATTGTGCAAAATCTCCCTCAATAATTCTTGACCTCCATCCATGAATCGATTGAGTATTTGTTGGAGGCCCACATACCATCTTGGGCACAAGTGGGCCTAACTTAGCACACTGATCTGGATGTGTAGGCCGCACATCAGGAACCCTGAAGGGCAGACGCATGAAGCACTGCAGTATGATGAGGCACACCTATCTGTGTGTGTGCTATATATATAGCACACAGGACCTATAGTCATTGCCTATAAGGACCATTATCTAGCTTCAAACCCTTTCCTAGGTGAAAGAGTTGTGAGGCTGTGAACAAATGCATTTATTTAGAAAATCTTCCACTTTTTCATAGCTTGATATTAAAGATACTGTACAATGATTAATATGTAATTCTTTAGATGTTTAGTGGACATCAACTGCCAGTCATTTCACACCCAGATTCTGCTTTACTGCTATTTTTCAACCCCAACCACAATGCAGTGTGCAAAAGTGGGTCACAGCTCAGTGGCATCCCTGAGGTCTGTTACTGAGTCCCATGCTAAAGGAAGACGCTAGCATGTACTTTTTCTGATGGCCTTCAGCTGGACTGCAGTAGGTGGCAGTAGGTGTAGTAGGTGGTGTAAACAGGAGTAAATGTGATCTATTTCTGATAAAAAGCCAATACATCTGCCTTCATTCGTTAAGGATCTCCATGTTATGAACTTAAGAGGTCCTGGTTGACATTTAATTAATTAAAAAGAGTTGTGGTCATAGACTAGTGCAAGGCAGACATTTGTGTCTCACATTCAATGGGCAAAATATGGATTGTTGGTTGACCTTCCTTTGTTTACAGCTCCCCCCCCTGCTTACCGGGGGGAGGGGGGGGGGGCACGAGAGGCAGACAGTGTAAAATGAGAATAAAGTAACCACAGTGTGGTTGAGGAGATACAGTGTCCATTTTGTGTTGCTGTTATGTTAATGTGGAAAGAGGGGGAAAAAAGTATGGTCAGTGAGAATTGACCAGTGGAAACACAGAGAGGGGGGATCTATTGAGTCAATGAAGAACGGGACATAGGCAGGGCACATTGCTTTGTATTGAATACAGCATGTGAGCGTCTAAGCAGAAACCTTTTCTATGTCAAAAAAAATAAAAAGGCTGTCTAAGAAAAAACTGAAATGGGGGAACTAAAACCTGCGCCGTTAAGGGCTCACTATATACAAACCGCTTAATTAATTAAATTATGAATGATAAGAAGTATTACACATGAAAGAAATACTTCACATTTCTTAATATAATAGCAATTATAGTAACTCCAGTGAGAACCAGTGAGCTTTGTTCGACAATATATTGATCAAATAACAACTGTGAATGGTGTAAACTCTACGTAGGCCTCCCATCGCTTTGAGAACAAGTTCTATTTAAAGAGTTCCCTTGATGCTCTGCGGCAGATGAACGGACTAGCCTACCTGCTCCCTGCAGAGACGCAAAGACACGCAGAGGATTAAAAGATTATGATATCCTAAAGTAACAGCCAGCTAGTTCCAAGGGCATTCTAGACTATCCTCTGTACTGTATCTCTATATCTGTCACAAACACACAAACACATCTCTGTCTCTCACAAACACAAACAATATATACTGCCAAGACGTAGGGTGACGTTGATTGAGTGGTTTCAATTTGAGTATACTAGTACGATCTAATCCCTTAAGGCCTTTTAAAGAGTCCTCCAGATATTTCCAAAATCATACATGAGCTTCTGAGTGTTTTGTTGCATATATTATATATATATAATATTAATAGCAAATCATTGTCGTCAATTATTATATTAAACACACTACACAACTATTCGAATATCTAAATAAGTATCTTACCATTACAAATAAAATTATCTTCACTCAAGACTCAAGTTTGGTCAACTGATTGGGTAACACAGCTTGAGTCACACTGGGTTTCTATATAATATAATAGCAATGGGTCAATATAATCTCAACATTATAATGTTACTGCTTTGGATGGCATTTCTTTACTGGACACCCAGTTACATACTGTGTGTGTACCCACCTATCCTGAGCCAAACACACACACGCTCAATATAACTCAACTCCCAATTACAAATGCAACATATCTGTAACCAGAAGAGTGAACATAAATGTACAGTGTAAGAATAAAAGTGAATCGACTAGCAAAGGTCCCAAGGAGAGAAGTGGGCACAATGACTCCTTGAAGAAGGGAACGAGGGGGTGATAGAGTTGGCTGGGTCCCGGCATCCTTCTGGGCCGTTCCAAGAGCCATTGTCTGGCTGTTACGTAACACCTCATTATAGTCTCCCCCTGCATTCTCCCTGTGTGCTGCAAGTGTTCCCGTATGGGCATTCGAGGGAGCTAATTAAATCAGTAGGCTGGAGGGCTAGCTGGGAGAAGGATAGTAAAAGGCTTGTTCAAAGTAGACACGAAAAGAAGATTAACCCTTGATATAGAAATGGCTGTACTGTTATACCTATCCAGGAGTCGATCCATATCTCTTGAGATTGTTTTATTGTGGTCACACTGTAGCTACAACTAAAGCCACTAGAGGCTACTAAGAGGAAAACATACATAGTGCAGGTTTAATATTGAATCCTTTAAATAAATATTCTTAAGAAATTCAGTGTTTTGGTCAATACTGAATCAGTGTGCCATATCTATTTTCAGGGAGGGGAGGTTGGAGAATCCATACTGAGTTTGTATTTGTACCAATGTTACAGGACCAGTAACGCACCTCTAACGTAACCTACCTTTTGTGTTTCAGAGATCTCAGCACCCATCAGCAAGCAGCAAACATGCCAGAACTCGCTGTAGGAATCAATGGGTGAGTCTCAAAACATCTTCCTCAACAGGTTGTCGCCTTTAGAGAAAACTAAAGTCAAATATATGGCTGATTTGTACTCACAATATGTTAGATTGAAACATTCATACTCGTAGGGATGCCGTCAGATGAGTTTATTTTGAGCCCTGGAGTGTGCTTCCCTGGTGCGTGGTTTGTTTAGGTATTAGTGAACACAGCAAGCAAATATCAGCACTTTACACAGCTGTAGCATTGGTGTCTACGACACGATAGGCATTCATGGCAACAGTATAGGAAAGTACGGGATGCTCGTGGCAGATTTAAAAATTATTGGCAGAGGAAATGGAACAAAGGTTAGCCTGGTTTGACCAGACAGAAATGTGGTCACGCTCTGACGCTGTGATCTGTGTGTTGCCGTAGCTTCGGTCGCATCGGCCGTCTGGTCCTGAGGGCCTGCCTCCAGAAGGGCATCCAGGTCGTGGCCATCAACGACCCCTTCATCGACGTGGAGTACATGGTGGGTACACACCCTAGTGCAGGTCCATGGAGCCTGGAAATCCATTGGATTATCGCCAGCCAAGTGTCAATAGAAGTAGCCAATGAGAATGGCCAAAACAAGTTTCAGATCAGCAACCAGACTCAGTTAAAAATGAAAGGTATCCGGAATACGGAATGTGCGCAAACAAAAACAATGCAATTAGATATTACAATAATAGGTAAAGTTCTACAATATGAATACATTAATTAATCATTAATTAATGTATCTAATGATCATTTACTAATGGTGTTCATGTTAACTACGGTATTCATTTATACATTATTCAATAGGGCTAGGGCTGCACTAACTCTAACCCTTACCTTAGTCCAAATCCCTATGCAATTGTTATAAACTAAGGCCTATTACTCCTGCATAAACTATGTTTAATAATGGTTGAATGAATGTACCCTTATTGTAAAGTATTACAGATATATATATATAAAACATAAAAGGATCAAAGGTTGTAAATGAGTTGTAATGTGGTCGTTCGCAGGTCTACATGTTTAAGTATGACTCCACCCACGGCCGCTACAACGGAGAGGTCTCCTACGAGGATGGCAAGCTCATCGTCGACGGAAAGTCCATCTCTGTCTTCCAGTGGTGAGTAGGAAGGTTGGAGCCTCGTGTCTATCGTATTGAAATATGTAGTTAGCGTCACTATCACAGGTGAAGCCACGGTCAATATTATTACTAAATATGAAATATTACTATACTACTATACTACCCTACAGTTCTGGTTCTTTGAACACCTTTGACGATTTGAGATGGTTTGTGGTCACGTTGTTCATGCTTTGTCTCCCTGGTCAGTATGAAGCCAGCAGAGATCCCATGGGGTGACTCCGGAGCGCTGTACGTGGTGGAGTCCACTGGAGTCTTCCTGAGTGTTGACAAGGCAACTGTACGTAGCCCCACCACACACACACACACAGACACACATGCCCGCACACACACATGCACGCGCACACACACACACATATACACACACATACACACACACACACACACACATACACGTACACATATGCAAGCGCACACACGCACATGCACAAGCCTGCACATAGTCAGACCAAGGTAAACGGTTGAGATGCGTTGCATTGTCTCAAAATTCAGGTTTTATATGCAAAATGTAATACTTGGATTCATAACTATGTATGCATGTGTACAAATCATTGCGCATTCATTCAAATATCAAATTACAAAATGACAAGTTAACTTTTACAAGACACAAGTTGACTGCTATTTGTATTCCTAACTCCGTAGCCTTGACCTTGTCTTGTCTGTGCCCCCGTTCCCCCAGGCTCATGTCCAGGGTGGGGCTAAGCGCGTGGTGGTGTCCGCCCCATCCCCCGACGCCCCCATGTTTGTCATGGGTGTCAACGAGGATAAATACGACCCCTCCTCCATGACCATCGTCAGGTAACAAACCCAACGTCCTGCACTCACACGCACACACGCATACACACACACGCACACGCACTCACACGCACACACGCATACACACACACGCACACACACCTAGGCTTGGAAGTCCTCATGTTTCAAATGTGTGTTGAATTCTTACCAAACTCTTGCTGGTGTCTGACTGCAGTAACGCCTCGTGCACCACCAACTGCCTAGCCCCACTGGCTAAAGTCATCAATGACAACTTCGGCATCGACGAGGCTCTCATGGTGAGTGGCGTTCAGCCAGCACTCTGATAATTGACATGGTGTATATTTCTTTCCATCGTGTCACTGTCAACGCCTACCAGGAAAATGTGTCTTTTTTTTTAAAATTGCATTCACTAGTATAAAGTAGCATCTCTTGCATGAGCTGAGGACATCAATGGGGCTGTTGATTATTTTTACATTAAAGCAGGCAACAACATCGTCCCTGCCATAGAGTATAACGGACATGTTGGATGTTACAAACCCGAAAGTGTGTTAAGGTTTGCATTTTGCAGTATTGAAAATGAAGGAAGAGATATATAACATTTCAAGAAAATGGACATTAAATCACGAGAAAAAGTTTAAGAGTCCATCCTCAATCCCTACCAGCAAGTGATAACTACAAAACAAACACCCACACGAGCCCCATTGTAGTGCAGCACCTGACAACGTGCCTGCCACCTGACCCTGGGTCTGCTCACCTAACCGTGTTCCTGTGCGTGTTCCTCATGTAGACCACAGTGCACGCATACACCGCCACCCAGAAGACGGTGGACGGGCCCAGTAGCAAGGCCTGGCGCGACGGGCGCACTGCGGCCCAGAACATCATCCCTGCCTCCACCGGCGCCGCCAAGGCTGTGGGCAAGGTCATCCCCGAGCTCAACGGGTCAGTGACAGGGACGCACCGCACGTTTACATTTACAATTAGGGCATTTAGCAGAAGCTTTTATCCAAAGCGACTTAGATTAAGTACATTTGTCATAAGAAAGTGAAACAATATATTGCATGTCGGTACAGTAAGGATGTTCATAGATCCAAGTGCCAAGCATCAACAATGGCTAGGTTAACCCGTTCCCTTTATACAACAAAGACAGCTAGGCTAAGATGCTACATAGCTAAGTACTATAACTAAATATGACATATAATAAGTGCGTACATTAAGTGGCAGGACGTACAACATACAACAAGTAGGAGTGGGGTGGGACGGGGTGGCTATGCAGAGTTTAGGTGAACTCAGGTGAGTCTTAGCTACTTCAACATACATTAAAGTAGTTTAACATACATTAAAGCAGTCCACCATGTAGGCCCCTCGGGGTTAGGAGAGGCGGGGCGGGGCGAACATCTAACTTAACAAACTGGTGATAGTGTCGCCATGACCAAATAGTATCTCTTGTTTAAATGAAAAGACGACACAAAATACAGTATGTTGGTTATTTGTGGACCTGTTGGCCACCAGCCTTTTGAGAAGGCACCGCTGGACTTTGCTGCCCTCTGACCCGTGTTACTGTCGTCGTTGCAGGAAGCTGACCGGCATGGCGTTCAGGGTGCCAGTGGCGGACGTGTCCGTGGTGGACCTGACGTGCCGTCTGACCCGGCCCGCAACCTACAGCCAGATCAAGGAGGCCGTGAAGAAGGCCGCAGATGGGCCCCTGAAGGGCGTGCTGGGCTACACCGAAGACCAGGTACACCCAGAGGGAACAAGTCATTACTTTGATGTGATGCCAATTACTTATCTTCATAACGGTGATATTGCATAATATATTGGAATTTGGGATTTTACACATTTCATACATCAAGATGAAACAGATACAGTTAACTCACTAATATAAATTTGGGTTACAAAAGATTAGAATACTGTCATATATTTACAGCTTTCGGGTTAGGGGGTTGGGCATGAAAATAATTTGCGATAATAATGAGTATCGCATGAAAATTCAGTACTGTATCCATCCCTTCAGTAAATGATCTCCACACAGAACAGTCTTCATACGTAACCACATACCTGGGGCCAGGTACAATAGCACTACATTAGAGGTCAGGTCGGGGTCGATGTACCTCCATATTTTGTTAAACTATTTCCATCTAGGCGCGTGGCTGATGGAGTTCTTGGTTCATGTTCTAGGTTGTATCCTCTGACTTCATCGGTGACACTCACTCCTCCATCTTTGATGCTGGGGCAGGGATCTCTTTGAACGACAACTTTGTCAAGCTGATTTCCTGGTGAGTTCTTTAATTCGGTTACTCTGATCCGGATCACATGAATCTGCCAGTGTTTTGTTTTTCTACGTCCCCAGCAGAATCACATTAACAATAAGAACAATGAAAAGCATACCCTGTCTGCAAACAGATAAAGATTTGCTGGATATGCTGCTCATAAATTTGGCTATAAATGCATCATCATTATAAATGATTCCAAAGCCGTCAAAATGTATATTGAAATACAGAATATCAAATTTCAATCAGTTATTTATAATTAAAGAAGACCATACTAAAACAGTGTCCTGAAATTACTAAAATCAAGTCCTTATTTTACAGCCTGACCTATATTTAAACCTATTACTCATGGTGACATACTGTATTTTATATTATGCCATCATACTACTATTATCCATCATCCATCCTTTCCACATTGCTCTGTCTCCAGGTACGACAATGAGTTTGGCTACAGCCATCGCGTTGCTGACCTGCTGCTGTACATGCACTCCAAGGAGTAGACCCTCCCTGCAGCCAAGGAAGGCAGCCATGGACCGGCCCCAGAACACCCAGCCCCCGCCCCCCCCCACCACACACGCACACATTGACCCATTGACAAGCCCCATAGCACTGCTACTGGAGTAGGGGACCGCCGACGCGCGTTCTGAGGGGTTGATACGTCACTCTGTTGTCAAATGTTTAGTTTTCGTTTTCTTTGCTGATTAGGTGGTGAGTCAGTGGAAGTGTTTCTTGTGTCTGTGTGCCTCTCCGAGTCCTGCTGTCTCTCTTTAAGTGTTTAAGTTGTTATTGGCAGATTAACATCCAAACTACTGTATCCATCCATGTCCCCTATCGATGTGCACTGGCGGCTGAGTGGAAGGAGGAGACAGATGTGCTACGGAGCTACTGTAATGTTGCTGAGAGTAACGAGAATGAAAAAATAAAAGTTGTGAAACACTGCAACTCCTCTTTTATACGGGCTGTAGCAGGGACATTTTCAAAGCTATTATTTGAGTGTAATTCTTTGGAAATGGTCATACATCAGTGAGTCAAATGCAGTGTGAAAATATCTGTTTAGGGTTGACTGTGGCGTACAAGAAAATATATGATTTTTCTTACCAATCAGGGCATCCCTTGGCCTGAAATATAATATTTCCTGTCATCCTAGATGCCTGAAATGCAACACCCCTTAATGGCAGAGCAACATTTGGACTGAGGTTGTTTTGGTTGTTCAGCTTCAAAATATTGCTCTTTTGTTTTTTCTACTCTTACTTTCTTTGAGACAGACATTTCCATTTCCATAAAGAGCATATTAGAAGCATGCATTATTTGCGTTGACAATTCAAATGTTATCAAAGGGGACATATTATACCACCAGGTGTGAGTGTGATTAGGGTTAGGGTTACAATGGTGGTATAATATGTCCCCTTTAATGGAATCGAACAGACCTTGTATCCACATTTCCAGTAATGTAGTTATTTTAGATACATGTCTTCATTGTGAAGGTAGGGATTAGTTAGATTAGCTATAGATTATTATGCCCAGCATTAACATACACTGTGCACGGTGCATGTGTGCAAGGCCCTGTTGTACCAGTGTCACATCCAAGCCTTATCAATCACCCTGTACCAGTGTCCCATCCAAGCCTTATCAATCACCCTGTACCGGTGTCACATCCAAGCCTTATCAATCACCCTGTACCAGTGTCCCATCCAAGCCTTATCAATCACCCTGTACCAGTGTCACATCCAAGCCTTATCAATCACTATGTACTAGTGTCCCATCCTAGCCTTATCAATAACTATGTACCAGTGGCACATCCCAGCATTCTCAATCATTATGTCCTAGTGTCACATTCCAGCATTAACAATCACTATGTATGTGTCAAGGATTTGAACGATTAATTCTCTGGACAAAACACTTTATTTGTTTACTTTGTCTTTTTCCATTTCACTTGGTTTCCTCTCTGTAGAAGTAGGTGGAGGTAAATCATTTAGAATAATACCTATGGAGGACACTCCTGAGAGAACTGAATAAAATGTGTGAGGGCAATTAATTTATTAAACAATGTTGACACCAATTTAAGACAGCTCTAGGCCACATTCAGAATCAGATAAAGGGGCATAAATATCTATCAGTTTTACATGTCCTTTGGCTTGTTAACTTGTTGGATGCATATGTAGCAACATACACTGTATCATATGTACCAGTGTCACATCCCAGCATTAACATTCACTGAATGAACCAGCGTCACATCCCAGCATTAACATACACTGAATGAACCAGCGTTACATCCCAGCATTAACATACACTGAATGAACCTGTGTCACATCCCAGCATTAACATACACTGAATGAACCAGTGTCACATCCCAGGGGCTGCTAGGTGCTGACGGTTGCCTCTGTTGCAGCAGGGCCCCACCAGTCCTCTGCTGGGGTGCACTCACGACCGTTGCTGTCATCTGGAGGACTGGTGCTGGATTGTGGCTGGTATCGCCGCTGCTGGTGGCCCAGTGCTTCCTCAGACATCCCTTCTGTGTTCTAGATTGGAGAGGCCTCAATTGGGCGCCATTGTAGCAATGTCAGTGCCACACGTAGTTGACTTAGGCCTAGTTACTGGGCCTCTCCAAAACCAGGACACAGGGCGATGATATTGAAAACCAGTTAAGTGCAGATTGATTGGTAATGGAAAGCAGGTGATCCATGCCGCCATGTCTGAGCTCTCTTAAATGTGTGTGCTGGCGTGTTTAACCTGTGTTCATGTTTTTCCAACGCCTCACATGTGTGCAGCCTCACCCAGCCCCAGAGTCTAATCAGTCTGACTCCGTCCAGGTGAGGCTGCTTAAACCAGCCATCAACCAGACATACACATGCACAAATATTTACAAATAAAGCATCTAATTTGCGGTATCAATTATGCAGATTAGTAGTAGAATACAAAAAGTAAAGTGTGTGTGTGTGTGTGTGTGAGTGTGTGTGTGTGTGTGTGTGAGTGTATACAGGTCACAACAACAACAAACCTTTGCTTGAACAAACCTGAGGAAAACATATGAGCTATTATTTATGCAGGGAACCGACAGAAGTTTCATTACGTAATGGGAAAGAACAGAAGAGAACATTTGAATGCAGATTTCTTCAGTATATGGTAGAGGGCATTTACTGAACATTTAAACAATGTTTTGATTTAGTTTTGAGCATGCTGTAAATAGCCTCTGAAGGATTCAAATGCTGTGATTTCCTTGTAGCCTTATTTGCCTCACCCAAGAATGGACACCTATCATATTTGAATGTCATTATTTGAATGAGTCCATATGCATGACTAAATTTGTTTACCTTGTATTTTTCCAGTTTACATGATTTCCTCTCTGTAGAAGTATTGAACTAGACGATGTATACCAGGTGTGAGTTAAATAATTTAGATTCAGAATAATCTCTTTAGAGGATACTCCTAAGGAAACAAACTAAATGTATGGGGCAACTCATTTATGAGATATGTTTTGCCACCACTCCTAGACAGCTCTAAGCTACATATAGAAATGAGAAAAAGGGGCAAAGAAACCACAAACTGTATATAACTGCAGTTCCTCCAGAAACAAATCATTGTTTGAGAACAAATCAGTGCGATCCAGTGCCTTGGATCGCAAATGCATAAATAACTCGATGGATGCATATGTACTGTAAT
>JAOPJL010000008.1:19230709-19259302 GCA_027123545.1 Trisopterus esmarkii
ACACACACACACACACACACACACACACACACACACACACACACACACACACACACACACACACACACACACGCTCCGTTGAGCAGCCGCGCTCGAGCACGAACTACCATGGGATTCTGCACGGAGGGGAACAACTAGCAGGTTGGCCGAAGAAGCCATGCGGTCAGCTCCGTGGCACTTTTGGACGGTCGTGTGAATCAAGCGAGTCGTCGGTGGTGCGGTCCGGTGACCGTTCGGTCGGCCTTTATAACGGATCCGAACGAATCCTTCCGCCTGCAGGGATAGTGTAGGCCAGTAGTGCGCCCATGTAGCAGTTCTACCAGCGTGGCAGACACTGATGAAAGAGCCTGCACAGCCAGCCGTACTGCATGGGGTTGTATCATGACGTGACACTGTATCGACCCCCCGCACCAGGTATGTACCTCTATATAATCTGCTTCTTTTTTCTTTTTTTTGCGTTAGCTCACTACAGTTACCTTCAATGTGAGCCGGTGGGACCGACGGTGCACATCGACAGTTCGTCCGAAACATTTTGTGCCATTTTAAAGGGGAGGGTTTAAAGGGTAGTCCAGCCCGACGTTAATAGATTTTTTTTAAATCGGAGATGGCTTTCTATTCGTATTGTGTAACCCTACTGCCTGGTCGTTACGGTGACAGTGATGCAGGCGACGGCACGCGGTGATAGCCGGGGAGTTTGTAGACCATGAATTGACATGACGCTGAAAGGGAAAATAATAGACTAGGCACAAATAAGCGTGCAAGTACTTCACCAATTCGCCATAGCCCTGCCTTGGTTGTTGTGCACGAACAAACGTTTTGTTTGATTAACAAGTCGACCGTTGACGGCCTATACGTATTTCGATAGCTGGAGTCGGATGCATTGTTCGCTGTAAGGGTGCAACGTGATATTTTCCCCATCAACATGTGCATGTTATAATATGTTATAATTGTAGATCTGAGAAGATTCCGAATAGGACTATGTGACAGATCAGACAGATGGATAGATAGACAAGCCTCAACAAAAAGGCTCAATTTGAATTTCCATTTAAATTCTTCATATTTCTCCCCTTTTGTGCTGTGGAGCAGAGCTGTTGTAGTCAGGATCGTGGTCCTGTGGACTGAGAACAGGTGGTGGAGGCCTGGTATAGAGGGAAAGTTGCCACTCCCTCTGCAGGATGAGTACAGACAGGCCAAAACGCAAAATCATTCGGAAGAGATATGTGAGTACAATCCTCGAGCCCAAAGTAAAACCTAACTGTATATCTTAGCCTGTGTCATTAAACACAAAGTGGTAACGTTTGTGTGTGTGTGTGTGTGTGTGTGTGTGTGTGCGCGTCGCAGGACGTCAGTGACGGGATGCCGTGGTGCGAGGAGCGCATGGTCCAGAAGGTTCTCTTCCTGTCCCTGAAGGAGTTCAGGGACGCGAGGCGCCCCAGCAGCCAGGGGCCTCACGGACGCAGACCAGGGGCCACAGCACCGGACCAGCAGAGGAGAACGCGGCCCAAGCCCAGGTCGCACACACGCACAAAAAACAAGACACCTGTCTCCCAAGATGTGCCAAACCCAAAGCAGGGTCGCTGGCAAACACACACGCTGGAAAACACCACGGAGGAGGAGCTAACACCACCACAGATGTCCCCGGACACCTGTTCACCCCAAGGCAGACGCCACGGTCTTCAAGCCACGCAGATGCTCGTCGGGGTCCTGCCAGCAGCCAAGGACTTGCGTACAGGACAGACGCCCGGCGCGCTAGAAGACAGCCGCTCATTACCGAGCGCTCAGCCCCGAACACTGCGCTCACACAAAGCCCAAAGCACTCTTGCCTTTTTGAACACGTCTAAGCCACCACAGCGCACAGCTTCGCCGGCCCAGCGGGACACCAGCCCGGGGAAATGTGAGGAAGTGCTCAGTGACGCGCATGTCATGCCAAGCACATCCACATCCACGACCCCGACCAGGATACTGCGGTCGCACACACCGACCACGCGCCTCAATGGTAAAAACGACAAGAGAAAGATAGTCATACTGGATTTTGCTGTGTAGTCGTATTGTTTTGACGTATATGTTGTATTCAATGTTTTACCTAATCAGCTACCTTATCAGCTGTTATCAACTACAAATATTTTTGGATTTCAGATTACTTTATTAATGCATTGGTCATTACTATACATTACATACTTTTTTCTCTCCATACAAGGTGCTCCAAGACAGGGTCCAGCCCTGCTATCCACCAATGAGAGACAGGGACTGAGCCTACAGGCCTATCATCAGCATCATCACGGCTACATGGGTCATGGTAGAGATGACCCTGCCAGCCAGAGGTGAGCTGCTCCAAAACGTTTGTTGCTTCTACAGACGTGCTACGGTATATGGTAGCGCGGTGTCTCTATTACGAGAATGTTTCAGACAAAAGAGGCAGATATAGGTAACATGGCGGTGTATGACTGCCCTGTTCATTAGCTGGCATAGGACACACCCTAACCAGGTACCTACATTTCAAGCAAGCATCGGACTCGGCTCCTAGGTCGGTGTGGAATGGCCCATAAAACGATATGTAAGATAATACATTTATTTGTCAACGTAACGTTTCTTTTAACCGTTGTCTTGTTTCCTTCACTTTACAAATGTTTAGTATAGCTAAAAAAATTGCTAGCATAGTGACTCTGACATCACTGCCCATAGTCAATAGACCAACGCGGCTATTTTTGTCAATGTGCTGCTGCCTGTGTCACTTTGAACCACTTTCACAACGTAGGTATCTAACAAGGAAGGTTCCTGAGTAGGTATCTAGCGAGGAAGCCTCCTGAATAGGTGTCGAGGTCATAGGAACCCTTCTAGCTATAGAGATAAATCTTTTGAGTCGGATGTTGGAACAGAAAACACCATGTAACACTGTACTGATCTGTGCAAACCTGTGCTGCTCCTCAAGTGCTCGTGAAAGGGCCGTGTCCAACGACAACACAACCTTACAACCTGTCTTCAAACGTACAATTTGATATTAATTTCCTTCACATTTACCACCTGAACTCATGTGGTCGTACACATTACACTAAGGTGTCCTACTAGAATGGGCACATGTGTCCGGTGTGTATGTGTGTGTATATATGTATGTGTGTGTGCGTGCATGTGTGCACGCGCGGGTGTGTGTGTGTGTGTGTGTATGTGTGTGTTTCTGCAGGCCGAAGCTTCAGGCTCAGAGAAAGTTTGCACATTCTCCTCCCAGTTCTCCAGGACCTTTAGTGTCGTCTTCCTCCACACATAACCACAGCTCTTCCACCTCCAGCTGCCTGACGAGACGCCGTCCCAAAACAGAAGACTTTCTTTCTTTTCTTTGTTTGAGAGGTGTGCACCAACACACGCACATGCACACACACACTCATGCACATACCAGCTATTGTTATACCAAAAAGTATTTTAGATCCACTTTATAGATGGAAATTTTTTTGTTTTTGTTGTTTATTTGTGTACATGTTTGTGTATAAATTCATTATCATTTCCAACTTGAGTAAAGCAATTGGGACAAACAATTACTATGGAAATAATCGTCATTTACAGCCTTAATCTGAATACACACATTGCATTAGAAAAGGCCAATGCTATTTATACTCCCACACCTTTGGTTCTAGCATGTATTTCTCTTTCTCCACAGGTTCTGTGGCATTGCCGAACAGCATGGCCGTCCTAGGTAGTTGCCGGAAAAAGGAGTCCACTGTCACTTCATGTCTTCCCAGCAGTCTAGGGCGGACAACGGAGAAAGGCAGGACTACAGCCTTCAGGAGAAAAGGTAACTTGTCTTTACTGAAGTCATCACAAATCTCGCTCTTGCATTTAGGGCATTTTTGCCCTAAATTTCTTGCCAGAAATGTCAACCATAGTAAAATATCCCTTTTACCTTTTTGGAATATCTATTCTGATTAGAGGGATTCACTGACTTAAAAATAATTGTGCCTGTTACTAGATAAGTTTTGAAATTGTAATGATTATGCATCATGCTAGAGACTAAGGTATTAAGGGTTTCCCGCAGAAAATATGTTGGTTAAGGTGGTGGGGTTCAGGTGGACCATTTATGCTTATTTTCATGCAGGCTGTCAGACTGTTTCCCTGCAGCCTGATCTATACACAGAGAGTGAATGAAGTTGGATTATTTTATACTTATGTATAATATTTTAAATTCAACTACGTTGTAATTAAGGCAGCAGACGTGTGTTGCTTTAGGCGGCCGCCTAAGCTGTTACGCGCTGTGAGGAAACCCTGGTATTAGATTAAGGTAACAAGCAACGCCACCCTTACCGAGTCGATAGTGAGTTGACTTCAGTTCCCGATCTGCAGCTCGGTGTGACTCCCAAGGGACCTTAAAACCTCTCTCTCTAACTGGAGTCTGTTCCTCCCTACCCCGCAGCACGCCACGGCATGGCCTCCAGGCCGCTGAGGAGACTAGGGGTGGCGGCCCTCCTCCTCCGGGGGGCCGGAGACGCAGAGGCCGCCAGCAAGCGGAGATACGGACTGTGTTCCAACGCTGCCGCCGCCTCCTTCACTCCAAGGAAACTGAGCCTAAGGGAAAGGAAGATGAGGGAGGGGAAAGGAGAGGGGAAGCCCAGGGGGAAAGCTGGAAGAGAGAAGAGGGCAGGGGGGAGAGTCGAGGGGAGAAGGAAGAGGGAGCCGGTTCGTGTCCTGCGACCTCGCCAGCTCTCCCTGCAGGTGAGGGGGACTGCAACAGTTAACCATACGTCAGGACAAGAATATCCCTGGCAGTTCTTACGTAGCCAAAGTAGCGAGGCCATCTGAAGTTTTTTAGTGGATAAGCTTTTTAAAGAAAGTGCGGTTGCCTCTAAGGCTAAGAGCAATTCACGGTGGACGGTTTGATGGCAGGATGTTGTCCTTTCTATTGTTGATTGGCTACACTACAATTAGAAGTTGAACAACTTCCTTGAAGCTGCAATCAGCAATCTGCTTTTTTACCGCCACTAAACTCACTTCCCTAAACTTAAAAAATACACTCCACCACAGTTTGAAGAGAAGATTTTGTTTGTCCAATCATAGACTAACCAAAATGTATCCATTACAGTTTTGCAGAAATGTATTTTTAACCCCAAGTCCTAAGAAAGGTGAGAAAGCTGAGATTGCTCCATTGGACCAACATGGAACAGTTTTCGCTTAACCTGAGCACAAAGAAATTGAAGTGCTTTATTTTTGCTCTTCGTGTCATAGGTTGCCATGGTGACTGGGCTCTCTGATCAACACACTTCCTATGTACTACAAGCGCCATCCATCAAGTCAAAATCAACCAATAGCAGCAGACGTTCCGGACCCTATTCTAGGGAGAGCAAAACTAGTTTGCCCAGAAGGCACCATGTTAGCATTAAACACCACATTACCCGTAGAAACCTAAAAACCTACACAAATCACAGAATGCCTCAGAACCAGCATGGCGCTTGCAACCACAGAATTGCCTCTGTTCACCATTGCCAACTCAGGAACCTTGCATGTTCCCAATCTTCAGGGGAGAACTCTGCCAGGACCCCGGTAAAAACACCAGGCCCCAACAGAATGCTATATGCAAATCCAGCAGCTAATAGCTCAGCTATGAGGCACCCGAACAAGCACGTCAGTGAGCATTCTGGGGTCGTGAGACTGTCTAGGAGAATGAGAGGCCTTCCACCTGATACCGGACTTAATATTTTAAACGCTCTATTTGCAATGCCAAACAACAACAGCAACAACCCGAGGAACGGCCGGATACAGCAACACAAAGACTCCAAGATCATGTTGCAGGGCATTCAACGCGGCAGCCAGGTCCTCCGAGAGAGGCTCGGGTTTGTTCCTAAGGATCCAAAAAAGGAGACGAGGCACGACCGCAGTGTCGGAGACAGCGAAGCAGCGATGGAGGACAGCGTCAGGCACGCAGAGGAGGAGGAGGAGGAGGTGCGAGACACTGTGTCGACGCAGGGGACAATATGTATGAGCGGGATAGACGGGGACGGCGGGGAGGTTAGTGAAGACAGTGCCTGTCTTTTCAGTGAGGATGGGAAGAACATCTGTCAACACCAGTTAGGAAGAGATGGACCGGACATCAGCGGTCATCTCGGTAAGGTCGAAGAACAGACTCCGGGCTGCTCTAGTCTGGACAAATTGAGGAGCAGGAAAATGACGTGTGAGGCAGATCGCAGGAGCTGCAGTGATGCTAGTGAGGTTGTGTTGTGTCAAGGCCACGTCAACAGCTCTGCAGAGGAGGACAACAGCAGCGTACCCTCAGTCCCAGCCAAACCCGCAACGGGAAAAACTCAACCAGCACCACCTACAAGGACTGTCACCAGAGCGGCAGTTGCCAAGGCTAATGCTGCTAATACATTGTTAACGTATACCAGTGTAGATTCAGGAAAAAGAACAAACTGTTCTACCAAGGGTGCTTATCCAAATCTTAACAGCACAAACAAATTCACAATTCCAGCCAGCTGTCCCTTTGACGGTACCAGCCCGGGCACCTCTAAGGAGTCATTCAACGCTTTCAGTAAGAACTTGTCAAAGGGCACTGCGCCAAACGGCAGGAATCCTAACACCACCTCCAAAGGGCCAATCAAGCCTTCTACCTCTGTCGCTAGGACCAGGACCAGCCCTAGGAACCTGAAGCCGTAGTGTTGCCATCCACCCCTTGTGGGATGAGGCTTTATACGACATGGCAATGTCACCTTTGCCTCGTACATTTGGGGGTATTGTAGTGAACACTGATTTTTTAGTGATAATATGGAATTGCATGTAAACTGGTTGCACCGGTTCTCAAATCCTACTTTTTCTTGTTCAATGGCAGCTACTATCTGTATTCTTCTGGTGACCAGTCAATTTGAGACTAATTAGACGTGTAAAGATCGATTTTATTTTGGGCATAACTTGATCTAACGTAACACACTGTTTGGACTCAAGCTTTTAATTATTTTTTTAATTAAAATTCATGTGAAAGGGAAAGGCACATGAGTCAAATACAAAGAATGTAGATAAGTATTTGAAATGAAATATTTAATACAAAAATACATTCTACAGAAATCATTTAACTTGATCTTTCACAAATTCTACTTGAATATTCTAAATAACAATGTCAGCTATTACAGGTCAATTAAATTGAATTCCTGTAAGCAACGGCATTCTACTGAGGAAAGGGAGTTGTGTTAGAATTATATTAGCGATAGACTGACTATTGACTTTAGATTGATGCATTGGTTTGTTGCCTTTAGGGCAACATATTTAAACAGGAATCATTCTAATCAAACCACTTTCGACTCCATGTGTCCATCGTTGATTGTCCTTTGTACAACTTGGCCTGTTTAGTTATGTTTACCTTTTAGTCATGGGAATTTACAAGACACCTTCTAAAGGAAAAAATCTCAAGCCTCAACATTTACACACAAACCGTGTTTACATCAGAGTAGAAATGTGTACTTTGATTAAACTATAAATGTCTCACCGTAAATAAATTATTGAAATAAAGTGATAGCTGTCTTTCGCAAATTAACACATCTTGCACAATCTGTCTTAAAAGTGATCTAGTATGAGCAAGAAAAACAAATGTGTTCTTTTTGTTGTATTTTGCTGCAATACTTTTTTTTATCTAATTGAGGCATAGGCGCGTGCACACATTCAATAAAGTACACACAAGCAATTAAATAAAGGTAATTTCTTTGAAATGAAACACTTTTTCCCCTTTTGTTTATTGATGTGTATTACCACCACAAGCAGTTTGGTTTTGTTTGTTAATTTTATTTGCATTGATTGAACAGAGGTTATAAACATATCTAATGTAGTTAGGTTATGGTGGATGTCGGGAGTAAAGTAAAGTTTGGGAGAGGTAAAGGTAAGTAATTTTTATAAAGCACTTATGACTTTGATCAACATGCATGATAAGGCCAACACTGATTGGCCTTATGTAGTCATACTATGCAATGGAATGTAGATAAGCAACGCATTTTGGTTCATGCTCTAACGGGGCAAGTGCTATTAGTGGTGCTACAGCATACATATGGGAGGCATTTTGTACAGATGTGGATTATGAAATAATCAATTGCTTATCCAGTCAACCATGTGTTTTGCTATGGTAATAGAAAAAGCAATTTTCCACTGGCACTAGGCAAGCACAAGCAGGTAACAACATAAACATGAATATTATCTGCAGTTTATTTTCTGAACCTCTCTCTCAAACGCACACACAGCATCAGGGGTTATTGAATAGTTATTTAATAATAAAACAGCCATACATCTCATAAGCAGAGCTCTATATCCTCTGGATAATGAGCAGTAGTAGGTGGTTTGCAAAATATAATAGCTTGGATTTCCAAGTCCAGAAGTCAAAAGAGTTTGGTGACAAAATGTTGTAATGTTTGCAAAATGGCCACATAATGGCCTAATAACTACAAACTTTAATGCTTGTTAACAGTGTTTTCCCGTTTAGACTGCACTTGGGGAAGCAAGCGTTTTCTTTAAAGGCTTGCAATTCAGTGTACCTTCAGCCTAGCATGATTATTCTCTTTGAGGAATTTTAGTCTGTAGCGGGCCGCAGACCCACAAACGGAATAGCCTTGAAGTTGCTTGGGTCTCCAGTACCCTACCCAGTGGTTGGATCCCCAGCAGAGTCACTTTCATCAGAGCTCCTTGGCAAACCATCCTCTGGCAGAACAGCCAACAGTGTGTCTGCCTGAATGTCCTCCTCGTCTGATTGGACCAGAGGGATGTCCTCCTCATCTGATTGGACCGGGGGGATGTCGCTGTCCAACTCCTTGCTGAGCCTGGCCTCATCATCCGGCTCATTGGCAGGATGGGCGTGGCCAGTGGAGACCCCAAGAGATTCTGAAGACCAGGACTCAATGTCTGGTCCTGTTCACACCAGGGCGGAATAGTTAGAGCACCCGACCCCAATAGATAATTGTTCACAGGTAATGACAGAAAGGATATAACATTTATCTAATTTATCGGTCTGAAAATCTATGCAAAACAACCAGAAAATGGTTAACTATATAATGGAAAAAGATCATCTTTTATTTTCTTATATTCTTCTTCTATTTTTAACTTGAGCGGGGCAGTATAAACTTAATTCAATAGATTGCAATCCTGTGAAGGGCTGAGTCTGAAGACCTGCTTAGGCTGATGAAAAGAGAGCGCTGGGAGTGAGCCACTATGAGCCTCCATAGACTAGAGGCTACTGAGCTACGCTGGGATTGAGCCACTATGAGCCTCCATAGACTAGAGGCTACTGAGCTACGCTGGGAGTGAGCCACTATGAGCCTCCATAGACTAGAGGCTACTGAGCTACGCTGGGAGGAAGCCACATGGGCTTGGGTCACGGGGTCATAAATACATGGGGCCTGTTTAGCCCTATGAGACTGTTAGGATGGTGATCAAGGGACTGTTAGAATGGTGATCAAGGGCTATACAAATAAAATTGAATTGAACTGAGAGCCTCCATAGACTAGAAGCTACTGAGCTAGCAGAAGCCAGTAGAACCACCATGGTTTCTGGGACGGTTATCTATCTCACAGAAAATAAACATTACAATCATTTTAAAAACACATTGGTGTGGTCATTTTGCACTTTCTATAGCCTTTACGTCAACATTAGAGTTCCTTGAATACATTACATCCTCATAAAAAGGATGTAATGTTAATCTTTGCTATGAGTGAATTCAAAGCATCTGGGAGGGATGCGCCTACCCAGCTTCACGTTTCACGGTACGCAAGTGAAGCAGCTCGTGAAGCATAGCACACAGACACACACAGGAAAATCCCTAGGAAAACACTGTAGCAAAAACATCAGAATCAACGAGAGGTCAGGCTCACCCGAAGTGAGGGAGGATGTGCTGCCGCGGGCGTCGTTAGCACTTGAATTGAGGAAGTCGTCGAGAGCCTCCTGGTCTGACATGTCGGTCACCAGCAGCTCATCCAAGGCACACACCTGGCCGCCACTGACCTCTTCTGTACAAAAGAACGCACACACACAGATGTGTTAAAGGTGAAATATTATACCACGAGGAAACAAAGCATCATCGAGGTGGTGGTGTTGTTAAAAGGTCCCATGTTACACCACCAGGTGTCAGTGTGATTAGCCGTTACTGGCCAATTTGAAAATCTGCCTCTTCTGACATCACAAGTGGGCGTGTCCACCTAGATGTATGATGGATAGATGAGCAACGTTTGCTACAGTCCACTGGGTAGGCTGGTAGACTGATCTATCCAGCACACGTCTCGGTGGACACGCCCACCTGTGATGTCAGAAGAGGCTGATTTTCAAAGTGGCTTGTAAAGGCTAATCACACTCACACCTGGTGGTGTAACATCACCTTCAACAACACCATGACCTTGAGGGGCTCTTCACAGGCGAGTTCCCAGTCTGAACCTCACCCTGGAGCTGCAGGTAGCCCGTTGACAGGTAGCGCTGCATGTCGTGTTTGAACGCTTCCTCGTGGATCTTCTGCTGCTCCTTCAGCTTGTGCTGCGCCGCCTGCTCCAGCTCTGCCACCTTCCGGGCGTGGTCAGAGTCCAGCTCCTCTGGAAGAACAAGACAATCGTTGGAAGTGGTCGCTCTCATCCCATCATAAGAGTCATCCCTTCATCCCAGTTTACACTGGAGAGCTAAAGCGGTGTAGAGCGACACTCTGATCACCCCAAGTGGTTTCATATCACAATAATCGCATTCATTTGTTATTTGTTCGCAGGGCAGGGCTCATCCTTCAATGTTTTTAATGCTGGAGTCAGGTTGGTTTGGTTATGGACACAACACTGCCAAACTTCTCTCATGCCGGTTCATTTCGTTCCCAGAGTGACTCGCTGAGCATATTAAATGTTTCAATTTCCAGGGTAGCTTGAGCCCACAACCCATTAGAAATAATAGAAAAAGGTCACAATAATCATGATTGACATCTCACCTTTCAGGCCCTCCAGCTCTTTTCTATAAAAAAAAACATGGCAGAAGTTGTTAGATATTTTGTCCTTCATTTAAAACGTAATTAAACTGCTCTTTTCACCTAAATTATTTATTAGACAGTACCTTTTCTTTTTCTTATATTTCTCCAGCTGGTTAATGTGATGTTGCTTAAATCTCTGTTGGTCACATTGAGAGCACAGGGTTTCCAGGTAGGCAAGCCTGCTCTCCATTTCTTCAAAGTCTGCTTCTAAATGTGCTGGAGACAGAAGAAAAGACACAAGTGGCCATCTTTAGGATGGAGGAAGATTTGAGCTACGTAAGTAAAAAGACTAAATCGAGATATTGGATATGCTTGCACCATTAGATACAACCCACATCATTGTATTCTCCTGCTATTCTCTTTACACTTTTAAGATGTTCATATTTCATGATAATTATTCAATATTAGCCTCATATCTCACACTTTTCAATGCTTCAAAACTCTGAGGAGGAAGTCACTGAGGTGTTTGAAAACAGGCTTGTCCATTCCTTTTGATTCCTCAAATTGGACCAAAAATTGCACTCAAAAGGGCAGGTGATGACAAACATGCTCCTTTTCCTTCACTTACCTATCCTTCCTGAAGCCGTCTCCAATTGATCAATGAAGCCCGGCAGACCTTGTATCTGCTCCTGCATCTGTGACATTGCTGTCCTCCTCCTCTCCCAGTGAGCTGACAGCATAACCACATCCCCATCCAGAGCCTGGGAGACAGAGAGAGTGTACCCTTAAACGTCTTTACACAACCATGAGAGATCATAAGAACGAGACTACGATAGTGAAATAACCCAAACCTCTGCATTCTGAGCACAGTCTTTGGTTCTTCTATGGAGGATTACCCAGTTCTCCTCATACCTACAAAAGACACACGTTCATTACACAATAATATTTTAGCTGCTTTAATTTGAAAGCAAGATGTTCTTTGATGAAACAATGGTAATGGTAATGTTTGTTAATGGCAGTTTATTTGGAAATATAACTGGCAACCTGCCAGGTTAGGGTGATTGACAAAGCTCCTTCCCAAGCCATGCCGAATATAAAAATAGAAGGTGGTAATAGCTGCCTCATTAAGCGTAAATGACGATACAACAATACACATGCATTAGTTGGTACTCTCTCTGTCCAAAGTCCTCAGCCTGCTTTTCATCCTCTAGTTTTTGGTGGCCATTTAATTTAGGCACAGTAAGGAAAATTTGAAGAATCACAATATTCTCTCAAAAATCCAATCCGACAGTGAGTGAAAGTGTACATCAACAATTACCTGTTCAGAAGCTCTAATCCAGCTATGAACTGAGGAGGGAACTCCTGGAATCTAAGGACCACAGAAGTGTCGACATTTACACAGAAATAATACACTGGGAGAAATATTGTGTATGCTGAATAATCACAGCATATTTGAGCTATTGTCAACACTCAAAAGGAGCAAATATATCTATCTATCTATATATATATAGCGGGCATACCTGGGTCTTCTTTTGACGTCTTTCGACCTGTCGCCCAAAGTCTTGATTCTTAAAAAGGGAGGGTGAAGACAACAAGGTTGATTATTTTACTTTCCACCAGACACTGCCTTAATATTTCAAACAGGCTAGTGGTTCAACTGTAAATAAATTAGGATTTCTACTAAGGACTATCTTCTTCATAATAATTAAAGAAAAATACAGAGCAAAAACAATTATCTTGAATCTGATAAATAATTTTAAAAAGTATGTAATTTACTCATCACAATACCAGATTAAGTGATTTATCATGTGTCCTGATTAAAGTTTTATCACTGAACATTTTTCGTGCAGAGCCACAAACCAAGACAGTCATGTGCTGAAATCCAGCATGTGACAAGCATCACCTGATAGCAATTACACAAGCTGTAGGGTTTACTTTAACCACGTAATAGCGACATACATATTTTTAACCCAGAAGCGCGGCGTATTATCACCATACATAACGTTACAGATTATAAATCGTGCTGTGGTTAGGGTGACGCACCGTGTATTATGTCTAAACATCCTTGCAGCCTTTTTAAACTCAAACGTGTTGACGGAGGGCGAAGACGTAAGCGTGAAGTCGTATCTTACCCGGACGTTAAATCCTGCTGCACCGTGTGAAGGCGCTCACGGAAATTCCCCAACATATTCTCCCCGTTTGTGAAACCCCGTCTGACTTACTGGAACCAGTACACTACACACACTGAGCTGTGGAACCAGTCTACACTCACTAAGTTACTGGAACCAGTCTGCACTCACTGAGCTCTGGAGCCCCAGTCTACACTCGCTGGAACAACCCCACTCTAAGGCACCACATCAGCCAGGTTAAATGTCGGCTTGGTTTTATAAAAACAATTTCGGAAAGCATTATGTACTGTCCAACCGAAGTCACGTTAGAGTAAGACAAGCCGACACATAAACGGTGTGTGTGTTGTTTACACCGCGCTGTCAATTCGCCAGTCCAAAATGGCATCTTCTTCTTCATCGTTAATGTTGGGAAGGCTAGGCATCGCTAGTGCATTGCTGCCCTCTATCGTTTTATATAGTATCAAGTAAATAGTAGATAGTAATCAAATCGTATCTTTATATTGGTCTGATACAACTAGCCTTATGCAGCTATCTGGTTTCGGTGTTCACTCTGCCCAAGTTGTTTTAATTAACTATGACTCTGAGCTGAGCTATCTCCATGAATAGTAACTAATTAGCCTACCTTATTTTCAGCGTATTGTGGATATTTCATAACAACATGTTTGAGGACGTCCTAGGTCAGACCTGAGCGCATCATGTGGCCAGCGGGCCAGATGTAGCCTTCTGACCGGTTATGAGTGGCTTGCGAGTTCCCAAACATTCTTGATAATGAATTGCATTTATTTATTTATAAAACTTATATTGGGAAAAAAATGCTTAAATGCGTGAGATATAACAAATCCAGATACAGATCCACTCTCAGTGATGAACACCTGTCAGCTGTGCATAGCCACATCAGGAATTACAATGACCTCAGTGCACTTGATTAGACCCATCAGAGACTTAGCTCCTACATTTGAGTATGCATTTTTTGTAGTGGTTGTAAAGCATGCCCTACATTATCAGGTGGATGCACTTCAATACACCTGTCTAAGTTCAGTGCACTTGGTACAAATACAGATACCTCTACAAAAGATATCGCTTGTAGACTGCATGACGTGTTTATGTAGGCAACCGTCTGGACCGGGTGTACAACACGGTTGGTCACAAAGGCGACTAGGGGACAAAAAGTCTCAACCTGTTACAATCTGTTTTACAAATGTATTTCTTTGATCTTGATACCAGCTACTACCCTACTACTATTCAATTTCTCAAATATTCCTCTGCCTATTTTCTTTTCAATGTAGCCATTTAATCCCTCTTAGTTGTAATGGATTTGATCCCATTAGTTCATAACCTTTACCTCCTTCATCTTCGTACATCATTCATCAGTTCAGTTCAAGTGTAGTTATTGTAGGCGTTGGCTACAGCAGAGTTAAATGAAGCATACCTGGCACATCTATCTAATTGGCACATGAAGATGATGGCGGGAGGACTTGTCTATAGACTTAAGGCTTGTATGTCTCACACCCTAATCACCTTTAATCACTGAGCACATCTCTATATGCAAACACAGCTGGACATATGTTTTATGATGTATTATTCCAAATATGATTCCATTATATTCCAAATGCATTACTTATTTTAATGCAGATTTCATATAAATGTCCATTTAATAACTTATAAGTATAATAGATTGTATTATATTCAAAAGTATCAACAGATGGTTCATCTACATGGCAATCTAATCCTTGGTTGCTTAGATATGAAGATAAGATGATCCAAGATATGATCTAAGCAACCAAGTGTGATGTGGTACGATATGAGGAAGTGAGCAGAGGAAATACAACAATGTTAATTTGCTCATCAGTGAAATTCAATATTGTTTTTGTTCACCGAGAAATAAGGAGGGACGTGTTATTTTTTCATTCCCTTCACTTCCCTATTCTCACCAGAGATATAAACCTGCCTTTGTGCACACTCCCCTTAATCCATTCTTCGCAGTCAAGGTAAAGTATAGGTGCTTGATGGGATAACTGGGCTGTTGGTGGAATTTCATGTTATTATAAGTGGTAATGATAATACATTTTTCATTTCAAAGTGAGATGCAATAACCTATATAAAGGCTCAGAATATAATGCACTGAGCTGACATTCTATATTAGTTGTGATTTGCTTGTGGTAATTAATTAATCCATTGCTAATAATTTGGTGTTGAAATCACATTACAACAAATATACTATTTTCTACCATTATTTTTGGTAGGCCTTTTTATCTTTTTATATTTATCATCTTGGATTTTATCTGTTTAATAATCATCATACAGATTTGTGAATTGTAGGATATGTACCATACAGCTTTTGTTTTTTTGTGTTAAACATATTTCAGAATTTTCTGCTTCCTAACCTAAATGTTCTTTCTTGAGATGATTGTATTGTTGTGTGCATTTATTTTTCTATTCCTCTTCCAGCAGGGGCCATGAGGTCTCTCGTGCTGTATGCAGCTGTTGCGGCACTGTTGGCAGGTAGGCCTATACATGAAACCGTCCATGATTGTGGTGAATGGCTCCAAGATGATGGAACATTTCAAATATGCTGCACAGTAGCCCAGTTCCTAGTTCAGATCTGAGGGAGAGGAAAACTTGTAATATAAATTAAAACTTAATTGTAATGAAAGTGTGGCTGTAGTGTAAGTTAATATTTGAAACTCTGACGCAACACTTAAGGGTACATGTATCGGTTATCATTAGTGAATGCGTTATTAAGCATGAACTAACAGCTATTTAATATACAAAAACCTGTCCATAACACTAAGCCCTACGCTATATAATGCTTTTTACTGCATAATAATCATTAAAGAAAAATAATGTTAATTAATATTAAATGAATGTGCCCTTATTGTAAAGCTGACCACATATGGTAGATATGTGTTATTGTGTTGCATTAGGACTGTAGTTGGCTCATTTTGAGTATGTAGGGGATCATGGACAGCGGGTCATTATCGCAAGATCAAAAGGAACTCAGTTTCAACCGTGTAACAAACCATTTCTTAGCGTCAACTCTAATCAAATCAATTTAAAATTAATTAAATATTTTTTGTTGACATTATGTTTTCAGTCAATTATTGATTTATTTAGTATTGTCAAACAAACAATGCTTTGAAATATAATGCTTTGAATAAATGCTTTTATATATATATAAAAGCATACGCAATTCTCAATTCTCACCTCTAGTATGCCATGCTTGTTCAACGGGACGAGACTTCATTGCAACATTTCTTCCAAACTACAAAACGAATAACCAAAAGCTCCAGTTAGTTGTTACGGCCAGAGAATCAGAAGCCAAGGTCCACATTGAGGTGCGTGCATGGTTTGCTCCTCATCAAGCATGCTTGATTAAGAATCAAGCATTTATTAGCAATTGAAGACGACATGAAACAGCATTCATTGCTTATTTTACTTCCATAATATAACATAATTCCATGTAAAACCGTATATCAGAGCAGGTCAAACTGCACGACATGTTTGTTTGGTTTGTTCTTCAGGATTTGATTGCATTGTGTAAAGGTGAGAAAAATGCTGTCAGTGTTATTATAAGTGTTAAATGTAAATGTTTTAACCATATAAAACAACAAGCCTTGCAAATTAAGTTGTTTACAATTGGATATAAAATAACTAACACACAGAAAACTATGATGAAATCCATTTGTAATTTCATGTGTCTTACATTCACATTTGTTCACATTTGTATCTTGTGAACGAATATATATTGTACAATGTATAATGTCATTTTTATTGTAAAGTGTATATTATGGATCAAAGTAGTCACAGTTGTAGGCTTACACTAATTCTTAGTTTTGGTATACATTGTTTATAGTTGTGCAGGTTTATAGTGTATAGAAATCTGCAAGGTCAACTTCCTTCACCAACATGTAGATAGGCCTACTGTGTCAACACAAATAAAGTGTCTGCTTTACACACTGAACATTAAAGAATACAGAACATGAAAGACAATACAGGCCGAAGAATAATAGCACATATAACTTACACCTGCAGGTTGGTTCCCTGAAGTTCTCCAAACAGCTGACTGTGTCTCCAGGGCAGACCCGCTGGGTGTCTGTCCCAGCAGGAGCAGAGCTCCAGCACGCCAAGAACCCTGCACACTCAGCGATTCACATCTCCTCCACCGCCGATATCTCAGTGGTTGCGTTCAACCGCCAAGCCTACACCAGCGACGGCGCGGTGATCACCCCTACAGACCAGCTGGGCATGGAATACATGGCGTTCACCCCAGTTGGAGGCATTTTCGACAAGCTATTGGCTGTCGTCAATGGCAACAGTCCCAACTCCATCACTTTCCGGCACAAACACGACGTGAAGGTCACAGGGTTGGGTTTTTGGAAAGGCGGGACGGACATTACCTTTAGCTTGCAACCCTACCAAACCTTGCTGTTAGCGGCCCCACCAAAGCAGCCTACTCTGACAGGCTTGCAGATTAAATCACAGAGGCCTGTGGCGGTATTTGCTGGGGACCATTGTCATGGTTTACCTTGTGACCACGTGTACAAACAACTTCCACCGGTGAGCCACCTGGGTAGAGAATACATGGTGCCCCCTGGCATGAATAGTCCGGCCAAATCCTGGGTTACTGTCGTCGCTACTGAGGACAACACAGAGGTGTCTGTGCACAGAGGGAAAGGCAAAGACAAAAGGTTAAGATGATGATTATATGCATTATTATTTTATAAACCATTAGAATGCATTTCATGTGTTACTTTTCTTTTCTTTGCTTCATTCATACATTTCTACTCCCTATTAAAAAAATCAGCAAACTGAAGAAAGCCGGTGAGGTCATGGAAATAAACGTCACGCCCAAAATTCCGTTGTTGGTGAGAGGCAACAAGAAGCTACTGGTGGTGTTCATGAGCACCAATAGAGACGCCATGATGCTGATTCTGCGTTCGTCAGACAAGCTGGCTAGTTCCTGGTCGCTGGAGACCGTGGAGAAGATGAGCGGCACCGCTCTCATCTTCTCAGAGCGGGAGGGTAGCAACAGTGTCAAGGTGTGCAAGGGGTCCAGCTGTAAGTCCCCTATGTGGTTGAGTCTCCACCACCTAGGAGCCGAGTGGGTCTGGGCCAACGTGGCCCTGGGGACCGGGCAGAACCACTGGACAGTGGAGGGGGATTCTGACATGGTGGCGTACGTCTACGGAGGAGCAAGACACGAAGGATATGCAACCGCTGGAGTCTGTTCTGAGGGTAAGTGCACACGTAACTGAGGTGGTCTGTATCCGTGCATTCAGACAGCCACGGGTGATGAACACCCACTAGAAGCCACGACTGAAGGGAACCTTGGATGCATTTCCTTTGTTTTGCTTGCAAAAAGAGAGGCCTAAAATAGAGAATAAGTCAAATAGAAGTCCATCAGTCATGTGTCTACAAAGGGGTTGTAGGTTTTCTGTTGCTTTGTATATCCCCTTTCAAACTGCCAGGCTCCAGAGAGATTAGGCATACCATGGTTGAGAGGTGTGTGAATTTGCTAGTTTAAGTTTGTCCAGCTTACAGTACATATGGAACTGTGTTGATAAAACCCATTTGACATGCTCCGTTGTTTTCTCCTGCAGACCCCCCCTCCGTCAAACCGCCACTCGATCCTTGTGCCGGGGTCTCATGCCGAGAGAAGGAAGTTTGTGCAAAGGGCTCATGTGTCCATGTCTCCACGGCAACATGCCAGGCGTTAGGCGACCCCCACTACAATACTTTCGATGGCCGTCGTTTTGACTTCCAGGTATGAGGCGACTTACAGTCAGCAGTATGCGTCCATGAGAATATCCAATCTTTATTCATTATTGTCGGGCGGCAAGTGGCTCAGGAGGTGGAGGAGAGCATCTTGCAACCGGAAGGTTGCTGATTTGGTCCTCTCTTCCCCAAAGCCGAGTGTGGAAGTGTCCCTGAGCAAGACACCTAACCCTGATGATGGGTGTGAGGCAATAGTTGTAAAGAGCTATGAGTGGCCACAGGTTACAAAAGCGCTCTTTAAATGCAGTCTATTTACCATGTATGATGTTGCTAAAATAGTTAATTCATTGCTTAAATTAAATAGTAGAATTGCTATCATTAATGATCAGTACATTTTTAATACAATCCACATTTTGCTCTAAGAAAAAACTAAATAGGCCCCTGCAAAATATATCTCTAAATATATGCCTGTATATAATGTTTGTGGGTTCCATGTCAATCATATATAGGCCAAACTCATTCTTATGGTTTATGCTGTAACCTTTGTCGTTCCCCCAGGGTACCTGCACCTACGTTATGACGACCGTCGCTAAAGCAGACAAAGACCTAACACCCTTCACTGTTACAACCAAGAATGATCACCGCGGTAACCGTAGGGTGTCCTATGTGAGGACTGTGGGCGTCGACGTTTACAACCTGAATGTAATCATAAGCAGACAAAGGGGACGAGTCAAGGTAATTGATACTGTCCAAATCTTCTTTGAAGAACAAACCTACTTCTTTGGTATGATTGGTATGGTTGGTATAATGAGGTTCACTGTTCAAACTGTGCTGAATCAAAAGCAAAACAAAACAAAAAAACTCATGATTAAACTTGTTTTCTGATGCGTGACTGTGAGACTGATGCTGAGCACGCAACGTAACCGGCCAATCATGTGTCACTGAGAATGAGCATCTATTCCTATTGTTTTTCATTTAACCTCCAGGTGAATGGAGAGTTAGTTTACCTACCAGTGAGTCTGTCTGGCGGTCGAGTCTCAGTGAAACAGAGTGGATGGTATGCCGTGCTCACCACAGACTTCGGCCTGACCGTCAGATACGACTGGAACACGAGGCTGTACATCTCCGTGCCCTCGTCCTACTACAAGCACCTGGGGGGCCTTTGTGGGAACTACAATGGGGACAGAAGAGACGACCTGCCAACACCAGTGGGTAAGGAAACAAGGAAAAAACATTTTTTTAATTAAGTTAATAACTAAGTTAATAAAAAACATTAAAAATAGTAAATTATGATATGATTCAATACGTGTTCTGTTGAAAAGGGCCACAACAGGTTGCAAGAAACAATATTAACCATAGGTGTGGTCGGTGCAGTTGTATTTTCTCTACGATCTCTAAAAACAATGTTTACCCTTCAAGGTGCTAGTGTATCCAGTGTTCTCAAGATGATCAACCACTGGAAGGTGAAAGACCTGGATCCCTTCTGCCGCGATAGCTGTGGTGGAAAATGTCCCTATTGTTCTGAGAATCGTAAACGTCACTACCAAGGGCCAAAACGCTGTGGACTCCTAAATGAACCAGATGGGCCATTTGCAATCTGTCACAAAACTGTAAACCCTGAAATGTACAGTGCCAACTGTGTGTACGATGTGTGCACCAACCAAGGTAAGAGATATGTAATTGGATGGTAGCTACAGAATGGTTAATGCAGATGATGATATTTCGCTAATAACGTTATTGCGCTCAGTTATTTTAGAATGAACCAAATGCAAAGGATCATTCATAACAGCATCACGGATGTATTAATCCGCCAGATTAGATTAGATCCATAGTAAACCAATTAATACATAGACTAAGTATACAAGGAGACAACAGCAGGATAATGCTACGCTGAAAGGTATAATCCAGGGCTGTTTAAATGAGATTAGTGAGGGATTAAGAACAACCCATACACAGTTCACTACAATGTGAATAAATGTAAATAAGAATGTGAATAAAAACTCAAGAGTAGAGTACAACCAATATTTTAACAGAGGGGAAGAGAAAAACAGATGTGAATAAAGCCACCAGTTGGTTGAAAAATATTATTGAACCCAAAAGATTGTACACTTATAACATAATATCTGTGTCCAAAAATATTTTCTGTGTTGGATGTTATTTCAGTAAAATTATAAAAGTCATATTGTGATTATTAATTGTATTTCTTTTGAGGAGGTCCTTTTTGCGTGTTTGGTGTCAGGTCTCTGCTTTGGAGTAATGATCTGGATTAGTAACAATGTTGTATGTGGCGTCTGCCTGGTTTCCAAGGTGCCAAACAGATCCTGTGTGACAATCTGAAGAGTTACAGCGAAGACTGCATGTCTGAGGGAGTAAATATAACACAGTGGAGGGAGATTGCCAACTGTCGTAAGTCGTGTGTGCGCTATACTTCAAAACAATGTTTATTCTGTATAATAATGTAAATTATGTTCCTGGCAATCCAGGTTAAAGTAAAATGAACGATGTGATCATTGTCGAGTGATGATCACTGATCAATCATTGACTCATCAGCGATACAGACCAAAGCAATCGAGTAATAAGAGAAGCCAATTGCATACCTGGCTGCAATATTCAGTTTTCCTTTATAGTCTGACGATAAAAATTAGGCCTCACAAAAACGACGTTAACAGTTGTGTTATATCAACACCCCCCCGCCCGCCAGCCCTCTGGTGCCCAGCAGGGAGCCACTATGAGTCCTGCGGCTCGGCCTGTCCGTCATCCTGCACAGCCCGGGACACTGAGCAGGCATGCAAATCCCCCTGTGTGGAGGGATGCTTCTGTGATAAAGGACGGGTGCTCAGCGGAGATAGGTAGGGCTACAACGTTTCACCTCTAGTACGACTACAATGCTATACCATGAGCAGAACGCTAACTGTATCAATGCGTGTAATAATGTAGTTAAGCTCTTATTTAAAACAAAAATCTTTGATTTAGAATCCACATGTTGTTTATTATTAATCCTTAAGGTTTTTGTTTGATTCATAAGAAAGTTTATTAATATCAACGTATTCACTAAAATCAGTGGAACTATTTGAGGAAAAACCATTGATAGTGATTAATCTTACAAAGACAACAACCATCTAAGGAGGCTTCAAGTTAAGACATGTGTGTGACACCTCTGCGCTTTCTGAAAGTTCACTACACCTGTGTGGTTCAGATGTATCCCCCAGTCCTCCTGTGGCTGCCAGCATCAAGGACGATATTTCCCACAAGGCAGTGTGTTTTGGGCCGATGACAAGTGCGGCAGCAAGTGTCACTGTGATTCCAAAAGTGGAAAGGTAGGGCAAAAGTCTGGCCGGCATCGGATGTTTCATGGCCTCATCATAACATAGCATTGTATGAGGAGCAACTCGTATTTTTATGGTTTGACACAGTATTCATCTTACTGATGCCACCTTTAGATAAGCATTGTGTAAAATACTCCATTCGTTATGTTTCTAATTCCCACCTTCTGCCCATACCCCCTACCAGAACAGAAATGTTCCAATGGTAATGTTAACTGACTCTAACTAAACATAAGGACGTATTTCAAAGGTCTGGGAAATGAGCAGGGAGTTACCATCACTATGAGAGCATCTTTTCAGTATTTTTTGTAATACATTGTTTTTATTGTCATATATAAATTTTTCTTTCCCCAGATCATCTGCAGACCAGTGGGCTGTAAGAAGAATGAGCGCTGTTCCCTGAAGGGGGGGGTCCGGGACTGCTACCCGCTGTCCTCAGCCACCTGTCAGGGCACCGGAGACCCTCACTACAAAACGTTTGACGGGCACCGCTACGATTTCCAGGGCACCTGCATCTACGTGCTCTCCCAGACGGTCCAGAGTTCACTCCATGACCTCCTGCCGTACCGGGCCCTGGTCCAGAACGAGAACAGGGGCCGGAACCGAGCCGTGTCTTACACCAAATCGGTGTCTCTGACTGTGTACAACTTCACCATCAGCATGAACAGCGACAGCCCGGGAAAAGTGCTGGTAAGAGTCAATCCTTTGGTCCCTCCACATGTCACATGGTTTACTCTCACCCTGGCTATGTTTTATATTCCCAACCAACTCCTTGAGCCGTTGGCCCCTTGGTTGCTCAATGCATACATTTCCTACTAAATGTATCGATTTACTGCTTTTGTACCTAACATTAAGGCTAGAACAGTACCTATCAAACAAGAGAAGAAAACCATTTAAAAAATGTGAATACAATAAATACACCTGTATTAATTAATATGTATATTTTACATACATCCAATTTTTTTTATAATCTTGCCCATTACAACCATGTTTATTCCTTAAGAAATAGGTATTGTTACTAACTGACACCTTCTTTCTGTCAGGTGAACAGCCGATCCATAAACCTGCCCTACACCACGTTGGAAGGAAAGCTGTCCTTGTTTCGCCAGGGCTGCTTCTGCATTGTGCAGACACACCTTGGTCTCACTCTGAAGTTCAACTGGAGGAGCCATGTCAGCCTCACGGTGCCCAGCACCTACGCTGGCTCTGTTGAAGGCAAGTGCTGTGTTTGGAAAACAGTGTAACTCTGCCAGGAATGCTGTGAGGCATGTCGAAACTGTCATCCCTTTGAGAAGAGCTGCTAGTGTACTTTGTGTGTGGATGTCCTCCGAATACAAAATATTTGGAGTCCCAGGTCTTACCTTTCACAGCAACTCTAGATATTAACAATATGCATATAAATACTGTGAATACATCTTTGCATATCTGCAAATAATCCCTGTTCATGCCTACTGTTTTGTTTTGACAGGTCTGTGTGGTGATTACAACGGTAAGGCCAGGGATGACCTGAAGAAACCGGACAAGTCCCTGGCCAAAAGCCCTACGGACTTTGGGAACAGCTACAAGGTAATCCAGTGTTCCTCCGCAGATGTTGAGGCTCAGCAAGATCAAACCAATGTTCTATGAAGATCATGTTGTTTTCCTCCAGGTCGGCGGGGACGTGGGCTGCACCAGCGAGTGTCCCGGGGGTAAATGTCCCGTCTGCGAGCCAACACTGGCTGAACGTTATCAATTGGAAGACTCCTGCGGGATCATCAGCAACAAGGCAGGGCCTTTCAGGTTGGCACATTGTCGTATTTGCAAATGCGTTGCTGTATCACAATAACAAATGCATATTTTCTTCCATTTAAAAGCGAAAAATTGTGTATTTTGACTTGAATTTGGTCAAATGGCTTACAGTAGTTTCTATGATATTTGCAATAGAATTAGCCATTAGTGTCCAGAATATAAGGATTCCACGTTTGATATTTTCTTTGTATTCCTTATATGTATATCCCCCAATGCTGCTACTCAAACTCTTTTAATGTATTATTTCTTCTGCTTCCAGAGAATGCCACACTAAGTTCGACCATACAGAGTACCTCACCGATTGTGTATTTGACCTTTGTGCGTATAAAGGCCACATTACTGCCCTGTGCAACAGTCTGGCAAGTTACCTGGTAGTCTGTCAAGCAGCCGGCGCTGTGGTGGAAAATTGGAGGACCCAACAATTCTGCCGTAAGAGAAGCGTGGAAAACACAAACTAACTATTTCGCACAAATCATCTCGTACAAACATTAAACATTACACATATACACACATTGTAACGGCTCCTCTGCGGCCCCTCCCCTCCTCAGCCCTCCCCTGTGGCGCCAATAGTCACTATGAGGCGTGTGCCGTGCCCTGCCCCCAGACCTGCGTGGGCCCCGCGGAGGGCTGTGACTTGGAAGCCCCCTGTGGTGAAGGCTGTGTCTGCGACGATGGATTCCTGCTCAGTGATGACAAGTGTGTAGCCCTGGCAGAATGTGGCTGCCAGTACAATGAGCAGTACTACCACAGTGAACAGGTGAAATATTCATACCTTTTTTTATGCCATGCTATGCTTGCAAAATAGTATCCTTGGGCCCCACACGGTAGCGGTATTGGAAGACCCTGAGCATACCGCAGTTATTATCAAACAGAGCGGTAGTAGTGTGCAGAACAAGAAGCAGAACAGTTCAAATAACGCAAAGAAATCAATAAATAATTCAAAATAAAAAGCTGAATAGCAGTCATAAAAGAAATCATATATTCACCTAATCTTGCAAACTGAACAAATGCTTATAAGAGGCCCTCTCTCTCTCTCTCCAGGTGTTTTATGGTGATGATTGCAGGAGCACATGTGTCTGTCTGGAAGGACAGGTGAAGTGCAATGACTCGTTCACCTGCTCAGCCAATGAGAAGTGTGCTCTGGAGTCGGGCGTGTTCTCCTGTGTTCCCAAAACAACCGGCTCTTGCTCTGTGTTGGGGTCTTGCTCAGTGAGGACACTGGACGGACAGGTCAGGAAACGTCCTAATCTTAACGCTTAGAGCCCGTCCAAACGGTCGTATCTAAGTGGGAATACATTGATATGTTGGTTTGCTTTGGAAAACAATATTGTTTGTCCAAATAACATTGAATGGCCAGTTGGCAATTTACACATCGATCAATCTTCAATCTCTTCAATCCCTTCTTCTCCTGCTCCAGTCTTACCCTCTCTGGGGAGAATGTGGCTTCCTTCTATCGGAGGTGGAAGAAAAGGACGGAGTGATTTCGGGCTTCTCTGTGTCAGTACAACAGAGCAGTAAAGGAGGCCAGGTCTACCGCAGCGTCACACTGAAGGCATACAGTTATGAGATCACCATGAAGCCTGGGGTTGTCTGGGAAATCCTGGTACGGTTCCTAGCGTTGGATCTTTAATACGAAAAATAAGCCCCTGTTTTAAATGTTTTGAATTCGACAAATCCAGCTCTCTGAAAATGTATATAATAATATGTATCTTTTATAACCACAGCTTGATGACATCAGAACCAACCTCCCTCTGTCATTGGCTGACGGCAGGATTGAGGTGCATCAAGGTGGCAGTAGCATCGTCATAAAGACAGACTTTGGCCTCCGTCTGACCTATGACACGCTAGCAGGCGTGCTGCTGACGCTCCCGTCCACCTACGGCGGCGCGCCGCACGGCCTGTGCGGCGACTTTAACGGCGACCCGTCCGATGACTTCCAGTTGGCCGGACAAACCGGAGAGCCGTCCGTGGGGGACTTCATCGCAGCGTGGGTCATCAAAGGGGTGCCCTGCAAGCCGGGATGCATAGGGCCGACCTGCAACGAAGAAAAAAAGGACCCCAAAGCCAAACGCTGTGACATTATCAAATCCCCGAAGGGCCCGCTCACAGGGTGCCACGGGGCAGTGCCGCCCCGCCCCTATTTTGAGGCTTGTGTCAGGCAAGTCCGATGTTTAGCATTTAGCGTTTCAGAACCAACGTGGACGTTACGCCGTGAAAACGTTGATGAATAACAACACTGATGACTGATTGAGTCTTAGACTTAAAGGTGACTTATTGTACCACCAGGGGGTGAGTGCGATTAGACGTTAAAAGACGTTTTGAAAATCGGCCTCTTCTGACATCATCATCATCAAGTGGCCGTGTCCACCTAGATGAATGACGGAGAAAACGTTTGTCCACCGGGCAGGCTGGTAGACCGGTCTATCCGGCACACATCTAGGTGGACACGCCCACTTGTGATTTTCAAAATGGCTTGTAACTGCTAGTCACACTCACACCTGGTGGTATAATGTCACCTTTAAAGTAACGCGCTCCCTGTGCCTCCAGTGAGATGAGCCACGGGGGCGGGCAAGACGTGGTGTGTCGGCACATCCGGGACTACGTTTCCATCTGTCAGTCATCGGGAGCCACTGTTGCCGAGTGGAGAGTGGATGGTTTCTGTGGTAAGGGATTCTTCAGCATGGTGTACGCTTGCTTGCAGAGTGCTGGAATTCAGACATGATTAACAGTGTTCTCCTTCAAACGCTTAAATTGTGTTCACGTGTTGACATTGAAAACTCACTTAGTTTGCCTACGTCAATTTATACAATTTATACTCCAAACATCAATGAAAAAACATCACAAAGACTAATCCCTGGGATCTGAAAGTCCCGTTTCCTGAGAGCCAACTGTCCCAACGTTCAATACGGTGGCAGTAAAGCTCCCGTTACAGTTTACTTTTAACTCCCATGGCTCTGCTCCCCCAGTCGCTTCCTGTCCCTCTGGGACTCACTACGAGCTGTGTCCGGACACCTGCACTGCCACATGTGCCCACTTGTTGGTGCCGGGCCCCTGCCCCCTATGCCACGAGGGTTGCCAGTGTGACGGGGACCTTGTGTTTGACGGGGGCCGCTGTGTTCCTGCCGAGCGCTGTGGCTGCTCCGTGGAGGGCCAGTACTATAAGGTGACGCCCGCGCCCATCAGCCCTGTGTTCTGGTCATACCCGTAGCCAGCTATGAGGTCACTGAAGTCCGGACGTTGGTCACTTTTGTAGACTTCTGTAACTAAATTAGGCACTCATTATTTTAGGACCTCTATTTTTCAATTACTGGCTACAGCCATGGTATTACGGCCAAGCGGCTTTTCATTTAACCTCAATAATATGAGTTTATCCAACGGCGGGCACGGCATAATCCACACGGCTGTGAGGACTCACTTCTGTTTGGTCAATGTCCTGTGGTATCCAGTCAGGTGAATCAGTACTACATGAGGACTGCTCGGAGAGATGTGAGTGTGCCACCGGGCGGTTCAACTGCAGCGCTACCAGCTGTCAGAAGGAGGACAAATGTCACGTCAAGGATGGAACGCTGGGCTGTAGCCCGATCGGTAAAGCAATCATCACAGTCAACCCCCCGATCTGCACTCATATTCCGACAATGATTCCACCTTCTTTCTCTCATCTTCAACTTTTACTTTGAATTTGTACTCCACTACAGTAGACTATACTATACTATACTATACTAATACTATATTATACTTCACTATAGTATGCTACACTATCACAATAGTATACTGTGCTGTACTGTACAATACTATACATACTATTTATAATGTACTACACTAATACAATACTGTACAACGCTATACTATACTTAACACCAAACTATCCTATAATATACTCTCTCTATTTCCTTGTGACCCAGACCCTTGTGCCGGAGTTGGCTGCAGGGTGAAGGAGCACTGTGAGGTGGAGGAGGGCCATGGGGTGTGTGTCCCTGACTCTGAGGCGACGTGCTGGATCTACGGAGACCCCCACTACAAAACCTTTGACGGCTGGAGCTACCCTTTCCAAGGAACCTGCACCTATGTCCTCGTCAACACCACAGGTTTGCAGTGACTGGCTATTTCATTACTCTTGTTAATATATATTATATTATTATTATATATATATAATGATTGACATTTACATTCAGGGCATTCAGCAGACGCTTTTATCCAAAGCGACTTACAATGAGTACAATTTTCAGAAGAAAGAGAAACAATAATTCGCTGTCGGTACAGTAAAGAGGTTCATAGAAACATGTACCAAGCACTAACAATTATTAGGTTATTATTAACCTGATCCACGTATACAACAAGATAGCTAGGCTAAGACGCTACACAAACAAAGTACATCTAAGTGTATTACATCGCTTAGTAAACTTCTTACGTAGGCCTACTTAGTACATTGCTATGTACATATCTTTTTCAAGCAGAGATGTTGCAAGGCTTTATTTGTACGTTTATGTTTGTTAAAACATTTGCATATATTATTTGGCCATATATGTTGTCCGCATATTTGTCATGAAAACATAAATACTTTAGCATATTTACACATGTGCACAAAATATTCTAAATAAAAGATAATAATACAAAATGAAAGAATAGAAATACATAATCTCAGATGATCCAGGAGAATCAATGAGGGCCTGTTTCCCAATACCAGCCTTCCTCTGCTGGGGGGGGGGGGGGGGGGGGGGGGGGGGGGGGGGGGGGGCGGGGCGGGGCCGGGGGGCGG